>JAGFBZ010000800.1:0-97500 GCA_018398805.1 Hirundichthys speculiger | reverse complement strand
TTGTGCACCAACAGTTGCTTCCCCATGACCATTACATAACTTCCACACACCTGAATGCTCCGGACCAGAAAACTACCAAAACGTCTTGTTTTCCAGAGGTCTGCACACCTGCTGATTCACAGCCTTCAATCTGACATCCGTTGGCAGCAGCCAGCGCCCGTTGCCGTGGTGATTTCCTCTGTTAACCTTCATCTTTGTTGGATTGATAATGGCATGGTGAAATAGGTTCTTAATCTTCTTCTGAGGTCGTATCTAGCTAATGACCCACTACAATCAGACTTTTATTATGTTTTCACAACAAAAAAAGAAGACGAGGGGTAAATCTTAGGGGTGCACGAAAACTATCGGACCGATAACAGGAAATTATGACGTCATCCCGATAGGTCCGATATCACGACGAATAGCCCCGATAACATATATATATATTTTTGTCAACACAGCAGTCCCTCGCTTCCTCTGAGCCTTGAATGACCGGCAGTGAATGTTATGTTCAAGTGACGTCGGCATAATCAGAAAAACGATTACTCAATCAGGAAAATCAAGAATACTCCCTCATGCTAGAAAACAACTCGTTAACTCGGTAATAATTTTGGTAGTTGCTGACTTGAATTGATATTCGCAGTATTTTCCCTCATGTTACACATAAAAAAAGAAAAGAATAGAAAAGGCTGAAAGAACGACTAGCAAACGAGGAAACGTCGGAATTTACGTTACACCTTGAATGCAGCCTGCAGCACAGCGTACTGATCACAACAAACATGGCGGCGTGGAACTTCGTTAAAGTTTCAGAAGAAGATAGTTTGGTGGTTATTTGTGACGAATCCTCCGAGTGAATTCTACGAGGAGGGAAGCACAAGCTTTAATACGTAAAACCTGATCAGCCACCTACAACATAACAATCACTCCCATGGAGTTTTGAAATCGCGCTAACGGAAGCTAATGCTAACGTGGGCAAGCCAGCAGCAGCCTCTCCTCTCCCTCATTCCTCTCATCTAAAGCTTCCATGAGATTAAAAAATAAAAACTACTGAACCTCATTTACTTTAATTAAAGGTATTAATTTAAATGGAACCACAAGCCAAAATCCTTTAAATGTTAATCTTTTTCAGTTAGTAATTCTGATGCATGTATTTCCATCAGTTCAAGCAGCCTTTATTTTTTATATCAGTCAGTAATGAACCTTATTTAAGTTAATGTGAGATATCAAATAGGTTTGTTTGATAGCTTTATAAAAATGTTTGAGAGGCTTGACTATAGTTTTTCATTGGAAAAAATAAATATCTGTTCATTTAAAAAGTCAAAACTATTTTTGGTTTTGTTCATAGTATTGATGTAATGATCTTAGGTATATGTGTGGGTTATCGGTATCGGCCTTTAGGAGCTGAAAGTTATCGGTTATCGGTATCGGTTTTAAAAAACAGTTTTCGTGCATCCCTAGTAAATCTCATCATTCAGGTGACTTTGATCAGTTCAAAAACTCCATTTTTGAACCTGCAGTCTGCATTGTCTCATCCTGCAAAGCAGTTTCATGGACGTATTAAACTTCCATGTAAAAGCGAGAATGCTACGTGGAGCGTCCTGGCTGGCGTCACCTGGGAGAAGCTCTGAGGACAACAGGAGGACAACACTAGCACCGGACTGCAAAGATAATCGACCGATCTGAAAGCTTCTGCTCATTTTTCATCTTTCTGAGTGAAAGCGTTGCAGCAACGAGTCTGGCCTCTCTGTTTTCTTTGGAGTCCGTTTTTCAAGCACACTTGTTTTCTCAGGCCGGAGCCTGAGGTTTCTCTCACGGCTGCTCTGCTGCCTCAGACGCTTAACTGAACAAAAACATGGAAAAGCATTTTGGTTTCATTAAAATGAAGTGAAATTAAAATGAAATTGTCTTTTAACTGCCTCAGTCCAGAAAATGAAGCCGTTTAAAAACAAAAACCTTGAAGTTGTTCAGGAGTTTTGGGCCCCCAGCGGTCCTGAACTCGTGAGCTCCAGATGTTGCTAACTGCTGTGTGTTCACGTCACCACAGAGCTGAAGGACTCGGCGGCGGTGAGCAGCAGCTCCCTGAACAGCGAGAACCCGTACGCCACCATCAAGGACCTGCCCGGCCCGCCCTTCGGCCCCGTCGAGAGCAGCTACATGGAGATGAAGTCGGCCGTGCCCCGGGAGCGAGCGTACACCGAGATCAGCCCGCCGCCGTTCCACGCAGCTACGTTACGCAGAGGTGAGTCGGGCTTCGGGCCTTCTGCAGGTCCTCGATGTTTCCCAACGTTTTAGATCAGCCGCAAGATTTTCACTGACCATCCTCAAAGACAATCTGATGGCAGCAGTGCAGATGAAGTTACAGCTAATTCTAATTTTATTTCTCACACATACAGTCATGTGACCTGAAGTGAAATGCTTGACACCACGGCCCCTATTTAAGAGGAGTAAAGACAGAAATTTCAAACTAACACATAAAATAAAATACCAAAATAGGATGACGGGTGAATTAACAAGCAGTTGAATTAGGAATAATTATGGCGTGTGAAGACGGTCGTATGTTTGTAGATCAGCTTCAGCGGCGGGAACCTCGAGCAGGTTAACTGATGACAACTGAGAAAATCAGGATCAAGGTCAAACTCATTCATAAAAACAACCGAGGCTCACTAAAGGGCTATTTCAGGAAAAACAAGATGCACATCAAGACAAACAACATGTGACAACAACATGTCTGGGCTCGACTCAGACTGAAGTCAGCGAGCAGAAATATGTTTTAAGCAGAGATTAGAACGACAGACGGAGCTGCTCTGATTTAATAAAGATCGGTACCAGCTACTGAAGACGCACCGTCCCCATGGCCGTACCCACTGAGGTCTGGACATAGCTATTTTTTCCAAAGCACACATAAGAGAAGTTCTGAAATAGTTGCCTAAAAGTGACTACAGTGATCCCTCGCCAATTCGTGCTTTAAGTTCCCAGGTTTTAGTTATTCGCGGATTTTTCAGAAATATATAATATCATAAAAAATCAAGAAAAAATCATGGAAACATCACAGGATGTTGTGCGTGTTCTCTCACAGCAAAGAAATGTTGTGAGCCAGCCTGGCCCCTTTAAGAAGGTGGCCCTATGGGTAATGATGTGGCCTTATGGGTAATGTAGAGTGTGTGTCGTGGGACGGCAGAATGAAAACGGGGTTAGATGAAAAGTGTAGTGAGCATCAACAGCAGCCCAGCGTGTATAGATTTACATTCTCTGTTAACCGACAGGAGCCCAACAATACAACCTGTGTGATGTTACAAGTTCCTGCAGTGCCAGAATAAAGTTCCCGTACCATGCAGAGAAAACCGGACTTTTTCTTTTGTTGTTGTTAGCGTGTTAGCCGCTAATTACGAGCCAAAAATAGCACAATAGCCGCAGTTTGTTTACTACGGTTCAGAGACCAGAGGCTGTGAAGGTAACAGAAAGACCACAGTTGAGCCTATGTCTTGTTTCACTGCAGTGCCTCGCTACTTTTTTGTGGTTTTTAAACATATTTTAAACACGTTATTTAGCCTCGGGGGGCTCCGACTCCTGTTCGCAGATTTAGATTTTCGCGGGGAGGCGCCGGTTCCTATTAACCACAGAAATTAAGGGATCACTGTACTTGTGTCCCATAAATACATCGCACCGCGTCAAGATAAGTGATTATTAACAGTTAACCGTTATTATCTGACCGCTGGTGCATCTCTTTACATGAAGATAATAATCTCCGCTGCCTCCAGGCTCGTCGCTTTATGAACTAACGGTAATAAAATTCTCCCCCGGACCCCTCTAGCTTTGTTGACCCCCTTAGAGACAGACAGACGGTGGACACGGGTTCTGTGGTCCAATGAGACCATGTTTCAGCTCCAGGGAAAAACCTACCAGAGATGAGACTGTGCATCCATCCATTCGTTATCTTCATCTTATCTGGGTTTGGGTCACGGGGGTGACAGTCTGAGCAGAGAGGCCCGTCTCCTCCGTCTCCTCCGTCTCCTCTCCTAGCTCCTCTGGAGCCAGAGGGGATTCCTCTGAGACTCCCCCTGCCTCCCTCCCCTATAATGTCAATAAAATACATGACCTAATATGTGCAGTTGTGTTAACATTTAATTTTCTATAAATGTGTTAGAACACGTTAAACATGAAGACGAGTTGATTCAGAATCAGCTTTCTTCAGTAAAGTAGTTAACTTCTCCGTACATTCCCATAATGCTTTCTGGTCAATGCATTTCCCCGTAGAAGCATGAAGCATTTATTTCATTGCTGCGAAATTCAATAGGCAGTCAGTGCGTTTACATGGAAAGTTTAACTCCTCTTTAATTCAGAATTAAAGTTAAATCTGAATAAAAGTTACCATGTAAACACCTAATTCCATATGAAAATGTCAATTCCGAATTAAACTTATTCAGAAGTAAGTGGCCTGGTTTGTTCTGATTTTGATTCCGAATAAGTAATTCCACGGTCATGTTTACACTTATTCCACTAAATTAATTCCCGCCTTTCTGCGCATGCTAGTTTCTCTTGCCCGTCTGTCGCCATGACGCTTATATTCCGCGCTGGGCTTAAAAACAAAGTTTTCAAACAAAGTTTCAAGATGGCAGCACGCCCCCCCATCCAATCAGAACCCTTCCCAACCCCCAGACCTAAAGCGGAATTTTGGATAAAGCCGAACAAACGTGTTTTCCATGTAAATCTCAATTCGGAATTACTATTTCCATGTAAACTCGAAGGAAAATTGTTTAATTCAGAATTATTTAATTTGGAATTATTAATTCCGAATTAAAAAACATCATGTAACCGTGGCCGTGGAAAAACTGCATTTCTCACACGGTAAATAAATCACAGTCACTGTAGGGAAGGAAGGGCAGAATTTACATATTAACATGTTTTTATGATGTAGTCCGACTATGAGCTTCCCCTGTTTGAAAGAAAACAAATCTCCACTGACATCATCACTGAGCTGCACAAGGAAGACGTCCAGCTGGGGCCCCTGGCCCCCCGGCCCCCCCCTCAGCTGGCTCCTCTGGACGTGGAGGAGCAGTCGGCTCTGCTCCAAGTCCTTCCTGGATGACTGGACTTTATGTTCTATTTCTAAAGCTCAGGTCACACAGGCAGCAGAAGCAGGGTGGTCCAGTTTGGTTCCACCCCCGGGATGATCTCGAGTCCTACAGGGAGCATTTTCAGAGCAGAATGCTTGCTCAACTGGCTTCTTGAAATTATACGTTATATCCAAAGTTTTAAGAGTCGGTAGTTGCGGGACTCATACCTGGCCAGATCTGCCGAGTCCAACCTCTGGCAAAGTTATCAAAGTTCCTCTGGACTCCTGCTGAGAAGAAAACAAACGGTTCCAACGACCTCCTTAGCGGAGGTAATAAAACCACTTTACAGCACAATTAGTCAAAGCGGAGGACGTGGTTGATGCCTGTGTGACATCTGGGGAGGACACGCTTCCCCGAGTCAAACTCTGACCAACCAACATCTGTGTTTATGGAGGAAAAGACAGGAACAGGAAAAGGAAGTGCAGGAGGAAGGAAGTGCAGGTGGCTGAGGGAGTTTCTTTATGAACGCAGCATTTGATGTGGAACCCCATTAACTCAGTAAACTGGTGTTATTGTGGAAAGATTACATGAACTATGGACTTAAAGCTCCAGACCAGTGTTAGAGAGAGAAACAGCACCCCCTGTTGTTAGTAACTGTCATTACACTATAGCCAAACCAAAGGACCAGATTAGATTTACATAACAAGGAAAATTGTGTAAATGTTGTGTGGCAGTATTTATTTATTTACTATTATTTATATTTATTATTTCACTCAGACTTTAGAATGAGATTGTCTGGTTGTGGCCAAAAAAAACCTAAAATAACTCTCCATAGCAGCCGCTGACGCTGAACTGATCTGTGCGTGTAAATAGAGGTGGGCGGATCGATCCAAATATCGATAATATCGATACCAACTCTGGTATTGATATATCGAATGATACTCGTGTAAAAAGATCGATACTCGAGCTTTTTTTTTTCTCTTCCACAACACTAAGAATTCATTGAAATCTGTTTCTGACACTGTGTCCCCCCCCCCCCCCCTCGTCTTTTGACGTTGCATCATCACGTGGCTCAGCGGCGTCGGCCAAACAAGCATGCAGGTAGACTCAGTCTGGCCCCTCCCCCCAGGCCCGCCCACTTAGAAAAGACATTAAGGAAACATAAAGGAAAGAAAAAAAGGAGAAAAAAAAGCGAAAAAAATTTAAAAAAGGAAAAAAAAGAAAAAGAAAGACAAAAAGAAAAGGAAAAAAAAAAAAGAAAAAAAGAAAAGAAAAGAAAGGAAAAAGGAAAAAAGAGAAAAAGAAAAGAAAAAGCATTAAGAACAGAACAATCAATATTTACACAAAAATGTTATTGTGATAATAAAGTATTTTGCTGTCACCTATAAAGTTTGACAAAATATTATCCTAGGTTTTAAAAAATAATTCAAGATGAAAATCACAAAAATGCCAAAAGGTCAGCAGTTTCATGATAGATTAAGCTTAATATGAAAAAGTATCGGTATTGGTATCGGCGATACTGGCCCTGTATTTACTTGGTATCGGATCGATTCCAGAATTCCCAGTATCACCCAGTTCTACCAGCAAACGTTGCAGGGATATAAAACTTTGTGATGGATGTCTCACATCATCTTTGTGCTGAGGAGGAAGCTTCCGCTACCGACCACTTACAGAACAGTACATGTGCATTATTAAAGATAGCTGAAATGCTTTTTATATCTGAGAGCTTCATCGAGCACCGACCTGGAGTCGATTTAAAGATCACAGAGAGCCTGGCTGAAGATCCTGAAAAACATTTAGCAGCAGCTGTTTGCCACCTGCACCATCAAACTAACTAGTCGAGTCCCGAGCACTGACCACGCAGGACACGTCTGGGAGGGGATGCAAACATGTTCCACATGTTTCTGCAGGTCTGACATGGTGTGAGGTGAGCAGATAAAAACATCACCCACCATCCTTCCTCTTTCTCCACCTTTGTTCCCAGAACGCCAGAGCTCCCTCGGCCACGCTCCCCACGAGGACCCCCAGAGTCACTACGACCTCCCCGTCAACAGCCACATCCCTGGACACTATGACCTGCCTCCGGTGCGCCGCCCTCCGTCCCCCTGCTCCTCCCCCAGGAGAGCACTTCAGTGACAGTCGGAGCTTCACCCCCGACGTGACCTCTGGGATGAAGCAGAGCTGACTGTTGCTAACCCACCAGAGCGCCAGCGTGTACTTTAACACAACGCTGCCCCCTGTGGGCCTTGAGTGGTCCTCGCCCCCCAGCGAGACGGACTGACTCCAGACGGGCGAGGCGGGCTGCTGTGTGGCGATTCCAGCTGGGCTTCAGGCCTCCAACAACTCCAGAACGTTTGTTTAACTTTCTGCATGTTTTCCACACATGTTACCCGCTCCCATCGTTATGCGACTGTTAAGTTTTCATTTTGAGTTCATTTGTGTATATTACATTTCCAAAACATCTTAAAAAGAAAAAAAAATAGGCAGCTTTGGATGAACTCCATTTTGTTTTGCTCCTGGAAAAATATTGGCATTGGCATGGTTGTTTTAAAAAAAAAAAAAAATGTTATGCCAGTGTTGCTCCCAAATGTGCCTTGTTGCTCTCAGAATGAAACTTTGTACATATAGAGATGAATATACTCTTAGCTTCAAATGAATGTAGAAAATTAGCCATATGAACATGTTGTTTAGGAGTTTAAAACCACGATGTAGCAGTACCACTTCTGACCACATGAGGGCAGTATATAGCAAGGAAGTGCCCTTCTAGTTGGACAAGAGTCATTACAAGACGCTCTGGACCGTCCCCACTCATTAGCACTCGGTTTGTCAACACGGCAGATCTACGTGCACCCATGTGCTCAGAAGTGGTATTGTTATATAGCGTGACTTCAGTGGGATTTTCAAATGTCACCGCCAACAAAATGGGCATTTTGTCAGTCAGCGCAGCTTCTTGATTTTGCATATGATTTGAAGGGCTGGTCCACCCAAAACCTAAAACATGTCACCCTCTAAGGGTTCTCTCAAACGCTAGCAGACTCACAACGTGGGGCAAGAAATAGATGAGGAGTCAAGGAAAAAGACGATCAACAAAATGGCACGTCTTTGTTTTGTAGAGTTAAAACTGGTGGCTGACACCGCTGGATCACATGTCCTCCTGAAAACTGCTTTATGATCTGTAAGATGAGCTGTAGGTGTCCAGGTACCGTCATGTGGAGGAGGAAGCACAGCTCATCACCTGGTCGCTGTTAGCTGCGTCATTACTTTTTAACAAAGACTAAGAGGAAATCCAGAGGCAGTGTGTGAAAACTAGGGACCCCCCCCCCCCCCCCCCCCTGCTTCCACAGGAGTGAAGAAGGTGAGCAGCAACTAATCATGTGCACCTGATGAAATGCTCATCAGCCATTATAATAAAAGCAGAACGTGAGACATCAGGAATGATTTAGAAGCAGCTGCTGCCCATCAGTCTGGTAGGAATTACAAGGCCAATTACAAGCAATTAGTTCAATGTTCTACAGTGAAAGAAGGAAGCATTAAAGACAGTTGTTAATCTTCTCACGAGTTAATGTTCAAGCAGGTTCACCTTCAGGTCAGACCGGGCGATGCTCAGACAAACTAATCAACCCAAAGACAGTGGCGAAACGTTACGGTTCATGACAGTTTGATCACGATAAAGACTGAACAAGAACGCCTTGTTTGGAAGTTCAACCATGAGAGAACCTCTTCCCTCAAAAAAAAAACAACAAAAAAACATCCGACCAAATCACAAGACTTCTGGAAGAACATTGCTGGTACAGTAGAGACTAAATTGGAGATGTTTGGTCACAACATTGAGCAACAGATTTGGTGAAACCAAACATCCCATCAGCAGAAAAACATCATACTGTGAAGCATGGAGGTGGAAGGGTTGTGGTTTGGGCTTTGTTCCATAGTTACCTGGCCATCTTGTAGTCCATGAGTTAACCATGGACAAACATCAAATGTGAGGCTCTGGTTGGAATTGGATCACGTAAGAGAAACAAAGCGTTGCACAGGTGCAGTCCAGGTCCAGACATCAGCCTGAGGAAAGCTGTGCTTTAACGCACGTCTGCAAACTGGGGCTGAAAGACTCGACGACGTCATCAAAGCTGAGACTTCAGCTGATGCAGTTAATGTATCACTGTTATTTATGCAGTTCAAAACTGATTTGGGAGATTTTTTTTTTCTATTCTGAGGCAACGCAATGTAACATGAGCCAGTATCTGTAGACGTACCACATCCAGCAGTAACGCACAGGCACACAGACGGTAACGCTGGCTTTTCTCAAACTCTTATTTATCTGCATATATGTAGTGAATAATGAACTGATGCTTGGCTTTAGACCTTATATAACACAAAACATTGGATATTTTTGTGTTGCTCAGCCTGACAGCAGCTCAGTGGTTTTCACTGTTGCCTGGTGGCGAGAAGGTTCCTGGTTTGAGTCTCAGCTGGGACGTCTCTGTGAGGAGTTTGCACGTCCTCCCATGTCCTGTGTTTGTTTGGGTTTTCTCCAGATACACTGGCTTCCTCCCACAGTCCAAAAACATGCTTCACTGTTGGTTATAAACAGGTTTGTCTAGATCCCTAAAGAGGAATGAGCATAGAAAATGAATGAAAAGTTCAATTTAAAGAGTTGCCTCCAGTTATTGCTGCTACAGACGCTTCTGCAGGCTGATGAACTCATTCACTGCCACGTCCCTCCTACTGGTCCAATTTCTGGATCCTTCTAGACTGAGATCGTGGGTTTATTTCCACCGGCAGGACGACAGAGAGGCGACAAGGTAAAACTAGAAACATGTTCCTTCTCTTTTAATCACCTAACGACCCGATTGTCGGCCGAGTCCAAGCCCTCAGCAATCAGGATCAAGATTAAAGTCAGGAACATCAGCCTCACTTCCAACATCCTCAGATCTTTCTCCTGCAGCGCCCCCTGTAGGTTCTGGAAGTTATGCACTACATTTCTCCCTACACCCAAGCTTCACCAGTTTCTGTTTTTAACTTTCTTCCAGAAATAGCTGAAAGACCACTGTTAGACCATTAACTAAGACTGCTCCACCCTGGAAACGCCACCGCTTTAACTTGAAATTAATCTGTAACATTCAGGACGACCCGCTCACGGAAACAAGTATCTACTATTCTCACTTTTTGAACCTGAAGACACCCTGTTCCTACAGAAGCCCAGGACGGACAAAAACAAACCATCTCCAGAGCGGCTGCTGCAGTTTGGGTTCGGTGTGTTCAGTTGCTCATTTCTGCCACTAGGTGTCACTACAACCTAAATCCTGACCTGGGACTGCTGAAGCGGGCCATCTCTTTCAGTCTGTTTAGTTTGGACCGGTGTTTCATGAAGCCATTGTGTTTTGGTTTTGGTGAGAACAGAGAGCTGTGACATGTTTGTTTCAGCTTCTGATCAAAGTCAGAGAGAAACCAGTAAGAATGTACTTCGTGCTGTAAATGCTTTTTATTTCTCACATGCAACCACGTATTTCTGAATGTAACCGTGGCGATCTGCGCTGGTGGTTTATGTAAATAAAATCTCTGCATTTTTCATTTGTGAATCTGAATGAGAAATTTCTCCATCCAAGAAATAAAGACAGCAATCAGCCACTGGAAAAAATAGGTTTTATTCAGCATTATTTTAGAAAAAAAAAAAATACATCAACTTTAACTCATGGCTTTTCCATTATGTTAATAGCGCTGTGATGAGACAAATCCCTCTTCAAGAACAGTACAACTTTGGCATCAAAAGCTTTGGGTCTGTGTTTTAAATCCTCAAGACCTTTAAATGATTCACGACAGCTCCATGGAGACGTGAATCGCGGAGGGTTCAGGAGTTTGTCGAGGCCTCGCTGAGCATCTTGGCTTCCCACAGCTGTCTGGTTTCTGCAGAATCAAGTGTATCATGAGTCCGAAAGGCCTCGGCAAAAGCCTGAACGCAACCTTTGAACTGCCTTTTCTAAGAGTGGGGATTTAGAAAACAGTTGTGCAATTCTACAATACAGTCTGAACATCTCATGAAAAGTCCTAGTTCAGTCTAAATGTGCACCACAGAGGCGAAACAGAGATTAACTGTATAGTTTCTGGACTTCTGAAGGCACTTTGAAGTTTACGATGACAAAAATACTCAAAAAAGACTTAACAGCACAACAGTCAAGTATTTTCCGTAAATGCTTTGATAAAGTTTTCCACTGGAGTATAAACGACTCAAGCTGCCAGACTGGAGTCCTGATCTGCCTCTGTGTGAACTGCTGAGCCGCTCAGTAAAAGCAGAGCATACAAACCCCGTTTCCTACTCCGATCCCCAGAATCATGCCTGGGGATGTGCAAAGCCACTAAGCTAAAAGGAAAGAGGAAAAAAAAAAAGGAAAGAAAGAAAAGCCCTTATAACCAGTTTTTGTAGAAGCAGCGCGAACCGACGGCCACGAGACTGCAGAGTACGAGGCAACGGAAGAGCGTTGAAGACCTCTGAAGGCATATTTGTGTTTTCAATCTGGGGGAAAAAAGCTGCTTTGAAACGCCAGTGTTGAACTTTAAATGGTAACAACAACAGTTCTCTGTCAGCATGCAGATTTTAGTTCAATAAGATGAAAAATACTAAAAACAATTCAACATATTCATGTCGTCCTGATGAGCCTGCATGTAAAAAATACATCTGTTACATCATGATCAGGTTAAAGTATCTTTTGAGAGAGAAAAAAGCAGTAATAAAAAAAAAAAGGTGACATATTTTAAAGGCACCGTATGTAGTAATACCACTTCTGACCACACGATCTTCTTTGTTGACAAAAGAACCACTGGCAGTGTTGTAATACCACTTCAGTTCACAATACTGCGTGGAGTTGGTTGTGTCTTACTCCTTATCATAAAACGCTGCCCCCATGTGGTCAGATGTGGTATTGCTATGA
This sequence comes from Hirundichthys speculiger, assembly GCA_018398805.1. Lineage (NCBI taxonomy): Eukaryota > Metazoa > Chordata > Actinopteri > Beloniformes > Exocoetidae > Hirundichthys > Hirundichthys speculiger. Next base: position 85,544 of record JAGFBZ010000800.1, on the reverse strand, counting down.
AGAGAAGCTTTCAGGCACCACGAAGCACTGAGTTTAACTGGTACAGTCAACTAATCCAGCAGACAATATTTCTTTGTACATATAGATGAGACCTACAAACATGTCCATAGAAAATTATTTCCTCTGTACGCACCACAGCTACTTACAAAACAGACGACAACTTTTAAAAAACCTGAGCTGGATACCATTTTCTTGGAGACAGATTTTTTTACCCCTGCTTTTGTGTACAAATGCAGAGCAATGTTGTAACATAAAAAAAAAAAATCAATTGTAAACACCGACTTGAAGCAAATATTGGATCCGTTTAATAAGAGAAAACAAAAAAACAAAAAGAAAAAAAAACCTGAATCTTCCTCCCGTCTGTTCGGCTGCAGATTCGCTATCGTGTCAGGGTTCACCAGCTGTGCGTGGTCAGTGCTGACAGCTCGGCCATTAAATGTGAAACCCCCGCTCACGTCGGCACACGACCACTGGCTAGTGTGTGTGTGTGTGTTGGTGCGTGTGTGTGTGTGCGTGCACGCAAGCAAAGCAAAGCAAGCACAGAACAAGCTCAATTATACAAAAGGAGAATATGAAAATCCTGTGCCCGTTAACCGCAACCTAGAAGCAAAACCTAAACTACAGATTATTCTGAATACAAAACAGTAAACAATCGTATAAAAAATAAAGAAAGATCCCGACGATAGAAAATCATCTTCCTCTGGTCTGCAGGGGGCGATGTGTTCATGGTGAGGTGCTGTCTGGTTTTTACATGATGGAGCAGTTCTCCGGCTTCATGCGGCCCTGAAGAGACAAACACACCAGATTTAATGAGCGTAAATATTTCTCTTCCAAAAAGGTGTCTTTTTATCAGCTGTTCGGCCCGTCTGCACCACATTCCTGCTCTGAAATGACAGCTAATTTAAAATGAGCATCTCGCAGCATCTGCACCAATGATGTTGAGGTACCAAACATATAATTACTTTTATTTTAAATCCAGGAAACAAATCTCTTATTTCAAATATAACTGTTTTGCACGGAAGGTCATAAATGTCAGGAGGACATTATTTCATATATATATATTAAGGCTGGACAAGTTAACGCGTTATTATCGCATTAACGCATTTATTTATCAACGCAGACATTTATTTTATCGCGCGTTAACGCATGTTGATCACATGCTTTTGTTTTGAAAAGTCTGTTACTGGCTGCTGCGGAACCGGAAGATAATTGGCAGGTAAACAGCATGTCTGCTAAAACAGACATGGAGAAAATCTTTACAGTTCAGGTAGCAACTCAGGTAGCAATATTAACAATTCAGTCTAAAAAAGAAAATTATGGACTGCAACAAAACAATCGCGTCATTCCTCCATGTTACATCAGATCTGCTCCATGTGTTCGCTGTTATTCTCTTACTGGTTACTTCAGTGCGGCTCCATCTAGTGGCACAGATGTGTAATGACAACAGAAAGTCCAGTCCTCGATTATAAAACAAATTCAGTTCCATGGTCCGTTTTTTAATTTAGTATTTTTGATCCAAGTCTAAAATTGAAATATAAAAAACAGGCATTTTTTCATTTTTTTGTGTTAGGGTTTTTGTGTAAAGTTACTGAACTTTAACGTGGACATTTTCATTTTAGTTCTCCAGACGGAGAATTGGACAGAAACAAGCTTATTTGTAACAACTACCAAGTTGAACTCCCCATTAAAATTTTCTGCTGTTACCTCAGAAATTACCTGTTTTAATCTTCTGATTTCAAACAACTCTTATGGATAAAAAAATATCAAGAGCTCGATGTCCCTTGTCCAGGTTAGGGTCACCGGGGCCCCACCCTGGAGCCAGGCCTGGGGGAGGGGTTTGTTTGGGAGCGCCTGGTGGCCGGGCCTTCACCCATGGGGCCCGGCCGGGCTCAGCCCGAATGAGCTACATGGCTTCGCCTCACCGTGGTCCCACCACCCGCAGGGAGGGCCACAGGAGTCAGGTGCAGTGTGGTATGGGTGGCAGCCGAAAGCGTGGGCCTTGGCGTGCCGACCCTCGGCTGACGAAACTGGTTACTGGGACATGGAACGTTACCTCTCTGGCGGGGAAGGAGCCTGAGCTTGTGCGTGAGGTCGAGGTACCGACTAGATATAGATCTAGATATAGATACCTCGACGCACAGCCTGGGCTCTGGAACCAATCTTTTCGAGAGAGAGAGAGAGAGAGGCTGGACCTTATTCTACTCTGGAGTTGCCCAGGGTGAGAGGCGACGGGCTGGTGTGGGCTTGCTTATAGCCCCCCAGCTTGGAGCCTGTACGTTGGGGTTTTCCCCAGTGGATGAGAGGGTAGCTTCCTTGCGCCTTCGGGTCGGGGAACGGGCTCTGACTGTCATTTGCGCTTATGCGCCAAATGACAGTTCAGAGTACCCAGCCTTCTTGGGGTCCTTGGCGGGGGTGCTGGAGAGGGCCCCTAATGGGGACTTCTTTAGTCTGCTGGGGGACTTCAACGCTCACGTTGGCGATGACAGTGGTACCTGGAGGGGCGTGATTGGGAGGAACGGCCTCTCTGATCTGAACCAGAGTGGTGTTTTATTGTTAGACTTATGTGCTCGTCACAGTTTGTCCATAACAAACACCATGTTCAAGCATAAGAGTGTCCATAAATGCACATGGCATCAGGACACTCTTGGCCTGAGATCGATGATCGACTTTATAGTCGTATCATCTGATCTTCGGCCGTATGTTTTGGACACTCGGGTAAAGAGAGGAGCTGAGCTGTCAACTGATCACTACCTGGTGGTGGGTTGGATCAGATGGTGGGGGAGAATGCCGGTCAGACCTGGTAGGCCCAAACTTGTAGTGAGGGTTTGCTGGGAACGTCTGGCAGAGGAACCTGTCAGAAAGATCTTCAACTCGCACCTCCGGCAGAGCTTCAGTCACATCCCGGGGGAGGCGGGGGACATTGAGTCTGAATGGACCATGTTCCGCGCCTCCATTGCTGAAGCGGGTGACCGGAGCTGTGGCCGTAAGGTCGTCGGTGCCTGTCGTGGCGGCAATCCTCAAACTCGGTGGTGGACACCTCGGGTGAGAGAGGCCGTCAGACTGAAGAAGGAGTCCTACCGGGCTTAGTTAGCTTGTGGGTCTCCGGAATCAGCAGACAGGTATCGGCGGGCCAAGCGGGCGGCGGCTTTGGTGGTCTCTGAGGCAAAAACTCGGGTGTGGGAGGAGTTCGGTGAGGACATGGAAAAAGACTTTCGATTGGCTCCACAGAGATTCTGGCAAACCGTCAGACGGCTCAGGCAGGGAAAGCAGTGCTTCACCAACACTGTGTATAGTGGGGGTGGGGTGTTGCTGACCTCGACCGGAGATGTCGTTCAGCGGTGGAAGGAATACTTCGAGGACCTTCTCAATCCCACCAACATGTCTTCCGTGGAGGATGCAAAGCCTGTGGACTTGGGGGTGGACTCGTCCATTACCGGAGCTGAGGTCGCTGAAGTAGTTAAGAAGCTGCAGGAGGCTCCGGGGGTGGACGAGATCCGCCCTGATTTCCTGAAGGCTCTGGATGTTGTAGGACTGTCTTGGTTGACACGTCTCTGCAACATCGCATGGAAATCGGGGGCAGTACCTCTGGATTGGCAGACCGGGGTGGTGGTTCCCCTTTTTAAGAAGGAGGACCGGAGGGTGTGTTCCAGTTACAGGGGAATCACACTCCTCAGCCTCCCTGGTCAGGTCTATGCAGGGGTGCTGGAGAAGAGAGTCCGATCGATTGTCGAATCCCAGATCCAGGAGGAACAATGCGGGTTCCGTCCTGGTCGTGGAACACTGGACCAGCTCTATACCCTCGCTAGGGTCCTGGAGGGAACATGGGAGTTTGCCCAACCAGTCCACATGTGTTTTTTGGACTTGTAGAAGGCATTTGACTGTGTCCCTCGGGAGGGTCCTGTTGGGGGTGCTCCAGGAGTACGGGGTGCTGGGCCCGTTGTTACGGGCTGTCCAGTCCCTGTACAAATGGAGTGGGAGCTTGGTCCGCATTGCCGGTTGTAAGTCGGACTCGTTTCCAGTGAGAGTTGGACTCTGTCAGGGCTGCCCTTTGTCACCGATTCTGTTCATAACGTTTATGGACAGAATTTCTAGGCGCAGCCAAGGAGCGGAAGGGTTCCGGTTCGGTGGTGTCGGGATCTCGTCTCTGCTGTTTGCAGATGATGTGGTCCTGTTAGCGCCATCAAGTGGGGATCTGCAGCTCTCGCTGGAGCGGTTCGCAGCCGAATGGGAAGCAGCAGGGATGAGAATCAGCACCTCCAAATCTGAGACCATTGTCCTCAGTCAGAAAAGGGTAGAATGCCTCCTCCGGGTCGGGAGTGAGGTTCTTCCTCAGGTGAAGGAGTTTAAGTATCTCGGGGTCTTGTTCACGAGTGATGGGAGAAAGGAGCGGGAGATCGACAGATGGATTGGTGCAGCGTCTGCTGTGGTGGTGACTCTGTACCGGTCCGTTGTGGTGAAGAGAGAGTTGAGCCAAAAGGCAAGGCTCTCTGTTTACTGGTCGATCTTTGTTCCAACCCTCACCGATGGTCATGAACTGTGGGTAGTGACCGAAAGAATGAGATCGCGGATACAAGCAGCGGAAATGAGTTTTCGCCGCAGGGTGGCTGGACTCTCCCTTAGAGATAGGGTGAGAAGTTCGGTCATTCGGGAGAGACTCAGAGCAGAGCCGCTGCTCCTTCACATCCAGAGGAGCCAGTTGAGGTGGTTCATCTGGTTAGGATGCCCCCCGGACGCCTCCCTGGAGAGATGTTTCGGGCATGTCCAACTGGGAGAAGACCGCGGGGAAGACCCAGGACCCACTGGAGAGATTATGTCTCTCAGCTGGTCTGGGAACGCCTCGGGATTCTCCCAGAGGAGCTGGTGGAACCGGCCGAGGGGAGGGAGGTCTGGGCCTCTGCTGAAGCTGCTGCCCCCGCGACCCGACTTCGGATCAAGCAGAAGTTAATGGATGGATGGATGGAAAATATTCTGATTGTGCTGAGCCACAATCATTTTGTTGGATTTTGTTTGTAGACTTTTTTTTTTTTTTTTTAATAAAAACAGGATGACATTAATGCCCTGGCAGTGGCAAAAAGCTTTATCTTATTTTACATTTTTTCAGATGAGATTTATACTAAACATGTTACGTGTTGATGTTAAAAGTGTTTGAACAACAAATGTTATGGCACTTTAGTTCATATGGCAGAACATTTAAATAAAAGTGCATTTTACACTACTTTTAAATTCATTACTTGATTATGCGTATACAATGTGATTAATCATGATTAATCTGGGAAATAATGCGATTAATCGCGATAAAATTTTTAAATTGTTGCCCAGCCCTAATATATGTCCATACATACACACATCTACATGCACACACTCTAGTGGCCTTTATTGGCTCAGCAGTAACTGGGGAAGACGCCCAGCAGAGGGCCAGGAGCTGGGACTGAAGCCTCCTCTAGGAGGACTGAAGCCACCTGTAGGAGGACTGAAGCCACCTCTAGGAGGACTGAAGCCACCTGTAGGAGGACTGAAGCCACCTCTAGGAGGACTGAAGCCACCTGCTAGGAGGACTGAAGCCACCTCTAGGAGGACTGAAGCCACCTCTAGGAGGACTTACCACCTCTAGGAGACTGAAGCCTCCTCTAGATGAACCACCTAGGAGGACTGAAGACTCTAGGACTGAAGCCCCCTCTAGGGACTGAAGCCAGCCCTGTAGGAGGACTGAAGCTTCCTCTAGGAGGACTGAAGCCACCTGTAGGAGGACTGAGGACTGAAGCCACTTCTAGGAGGACTGAAGCCACTAGGACTGAAGCCTCCTCTAGGAGGACTGAAGCCACCTCTAGGAGACTGAAGCCACTCTAGGAGGACTGAAGCCACCTCTAGGAGGACTGAGCCTGCTAGGAGACTGACTGGAGACTGAAGCCTCTAGGAGGACTGAAGCCACCTCTAGGAGGACTGAAGCCACCTCTAGGAGGACTGAAGCCACCTCTAGGAGGACTGAAGCCTCCTCTAGGAGGACTGAAGCCACTCTGAAAGCCACCTAGGATGACTGAAGCTGAGGACTGAAGCCTCCTCTAGGAACCCTGCTCCTCTAGGAGGACTGAAGCCACCTCTAGGAGGACTGAAGCTGAGGACTGAGCCACTAGGAGGACTGAAGCATAGGAGACTGAGAGAGGACTGAAGGAGGACTGAAGCCACTAAGACTGAAGCCACTAGGAGGACTGAAGCCACTAGGAGGACACCTCTGGAGGACTGAAGCCACCTCTGGAGGACTGAAGCCTCCTCTAGGAGGACTGAAGCCACCTCTAGGAGGACTGAAGCCACCTGAGGAGACTGAAGCCACCTCTAGGAGGAGAAGGCCTCCTCTAGGAGGACTGAAGCCACCCACTCTAGGAGGACTGAAGACTAGGAGGACTGAAGCCTCCTCTAGGAGGACTGAAGCCACCTCTAGGAGGACTGAAGCCACCTCTAGGAGGACGAAGCCTCCTCTAGGAGGACTGAAGCCACCTGTAGGAGCACTGAAGCCTCCTCTAGGAGACTGAAGCCTCTGAGGAGGACTGAAGCCCCTAGGAGGACTGAAGCACCTCTAGAGGACTGAAGCCCTCTAGGAGGACTGAAGCCACCTGTAGGAGGACTGAGCCTCCTCTAGGAGGACTGGCACCTAGGAGACTGAAGGACTGAAGACCTGAAAGCCACCCTGGAACTGAAGACCTCTAGAGGACTGACTGAAGCCACCTCTAGGAGGACTGAAGCACTTCTAGGAGGACTGAGCCACCTCTAGGAGGACTGAAGCTCCTCTAGGAGGACTGAAGCTTCCTCTAGGAGGACTGAAGCCACCTGTAGGAGGACTGAAGCCACCTGTAGGAGGACTGGAGGACTGAAGCCACCTCTAGGAGGACTGAAGCCTCCTCTAGGAGGACTGAAGCCACTCTAGGAGGACTGAAGCCAACTCTAGGGACTGAAGCCTCCTCTAGGAGGACTGAAGCCACCTCTAGGAGGACTGAAGCCTCCTCTAGGAGGACTGAAGCCACCTCTAGGAGGACTGAAGCCACCTCTAGGAGGACTGAAGCCACCTCTAGGAGGACTGAAGCCACCTCTAGGAGGACTGAAGCCACCTCTAGGAGGACTGAAGCCTCCTGTAGGAGGACTGAAGCTTCCTCTAGGAGGACTGAAGCCACCTGTAGGAGGACTGAAGCCACCTGTAGGAGGACTGAAGCCACCTCTAGGAGGACTGAAGCCACCTCTAGGAGGACTGAAGCCACCTGTAGGAGGACTGAAGCCACCTCTAGGAGGACTGAAGCCTCCTCTAGGAGGACTGAAGCCACCTCTAGGAGGGCTGAAGCCTCCTCTAGGAGGACTGAAGCCACTTCTAGGAGGACTGAAGCCTCCTCTAGGAGGACTGAAGCCACCTCTAGGAGGACTGAAGCCTCCTCTAGGAGGACTGAAGCCACCTCTAGGAGGACTGAAGCCTCTAGGAGGACTGAAGCCTAGGAGCTAGGAGGACTGAAGCCACCTGTAGGAGGACTGAAGCTTCCTCTAGGAGGACTGAAGCCACCTCTAGGAGGACTGAAGCCACCTGTAGGAGGACTGAAGCCACTTCTAGGAGGACTGAAGCCACCTCTAGGAGGACTGAAGCCTCCTCTAGGAGGACTGAAGCCACCTCTAGGAGGACTGAAGCCACCTCTAGGAGGACTGAAGCCACCTCTAGGAGGACTGAAGCCTCCTCTAGGAGGACTGAAGCCTCTAGGAGGACTGAAGCCACCTGTAGGAGGACTGAAGCCACCTGTAGGAGGACTGAAGCCACTTCTAGGAGGACTGAAGCCACCTCTAGGAGGACTGAAGCCTCCTCTAGGAGGACTGAAGCCACTTCTAGGAGGACTGAAGCCACCTCTAGGAGGACTGAAGCCCTCTAGGAGACTAGCCACTCTGAGGACTGAAGCCTCCTCTAGGAGGACTGAAGCCACCTCTAGGAGGACTGAAGCCACCTGTAGGAGGACTGAGGCCACCTCTAGGAGGACTGAAGCCACCTCTAGGAGGACTGAAGCCACCTCTAGGAGGACTGAAGCCACTTCTAGGAGGACTGAAGCCTCCTGTAGGAGGACTGAAGCTTCCTCTAGGAGGACTGAAGCCACCTGTAGGAGGACTGAAGCCTCCTCTAGGAGGACTGAAGCCACCTCTAGGAGGACTGAAGCCACCTCTAGGAGGACTGAAGCCACCTCTAGGAGGACTGAAGCCTCCTCTAGGAGGACTGAAGCCACCTCTAGGAGGGCTGAAGCCTCCTCTAGGAGGACTGAAGCCACCTCTAGGAGGACTGAAGCCTCCTCTAGGAGGACTGAAGCTAGGAGACTGAAGCCCCTCTAGGAGGACTGAAGCCTCTAGGAGGACTGAAGCCCTCTAGAGGACTGAAGCCTCTCTAGAGGAGCCACCTCTAGGAGGACTGAAGCCACCTCTAGGAGGACTGAAGCCACCTCTAGGAGGACTGAAGCCACCTCTAGGAGGACTGCAGACCACCACCACTGCAGATGTGGAGCAGCTTGGAGGCTGCAGCCCTGCTGTAGATCTGCTCCATGCTTGGAGCAGCTCCTCAACTGGGCCAGAACCTCTCCACATTCACTTCAGGGATTATCCAATCAAAAAACTAAGCATGATCTCACTGCCTCTGACACAACACTCTTTCAGTCTATTTTAATCTGTAATAAAGTCGCATAATGTTGTAACATTTCATCACAGTTATTAATCGTGAAGTGTGATGGCCGTAGCTGCTCATCTGAAGTACCTGTCTGGGCTCGTTGGTGCCCATGAAGAAGGAATGTCCAACGATGCCTTCAGCTAGTCCGCCGCTGCTGCAGGTGCCGCCCCGGTCCGATGGCTGCCCGCAGGAGTCGCAGATCACCGTGCGGCTGCGCAGGTTGTACTCGTTCTCCGCACCGCTGGTGCTGTGAGCTCCCTGCAGGGGGCGACATACAACAGCTACATCACTGCTGCGGAGACAGAAGGACTTCTAGAGTGTTCTGGAGTAAATGGAGGAGGCGTTTACCATCTCATCATCCTCATCATCCTGGAACAGGGTGCGCGTCACTTTCCTCATGGCCATTTCCTGGTGGTGAATTGAATGATAAATGAGTAAGTCACCAAAAGTTAGAAGGGAAAGAAATGTGGTCTGGGGGTCGTGTGGTCAGACCTCTCCGTTGGCGCTGATGAGTGAGGTCTGCAGGAGGTCCCCGGTGCCCCAGGAGTTCTGGCTCTTCCACACCAGGTCAGTGGGAGGGTTGTGGGTTCCTCCACCTGATGAGGCCCAGATCTGGGAAGGAAACATGTACACGACCCCAAGGTTTATTAAAAGAGAGGCGTTCCTGTTCTACACGTCACATGGTTTGTACGTCGTAACAGCAGTTTTTTTTTTTATTAAACTTAAATAACTTACAGTGACGGTCTCTCCAGCCTTCAGAGTGAATTTATGGGGAAACTTGTAGATGATGGGGGCACTGCTCCCAACCTGTCTCTTAATCTGCCAGTTGCCCAGCGATTGGTCCTGTGTGACAGAAATGTACAGGAAGACTGAGAACTGAGAAAGAAACTAAAATGTATTCAAGTGCACTAATAATGAGATTAAAAAAAGAAAATAAGAGTACAAACAAACGCAGAGCCACATTATCCTGAAAAACCAAAAGATGCGTCTGCAACAGGATCGTCTGATTCCCATCACCAGCCCACCTTTGATTTTATTATTACCAATGCTGATATGGTGCTGATTTCTGATACACAATCAAATAAATAAATAACTGAAAAGTAGAGGTACTGATACAGATATACTTTTATTGTCACTATCAATAAAAACAAATCATGCTGATGACATTTATTGGCTCAGTAAATGCATCATATATCCTGAGGAATGTAATAATTTGGAGGTGAAACAACAACAAAAACCTGTTCAGTGACTCAGGTTTTCTTTGGCCATGTTCCCTCCGTGGGCCCAGATCTGATTCTCAACAGATCCAGATTGTATCCAGATAGATCTGTTGACAGTCTAAACAGCTAAAAAACAAACATGTCAAATGTGATTTTTCCAAGCTGGATTCAAGCCACATACAGAGCTGCTTTCACCTGTGGTTCAGATATTCACAGCTGCACCTCAGTCTGAACCGTCAAATAGGATTTCAAATGTCTTTAATGGACAAACAACAACATCTACCGACAGAAGGGATGAGCCTCCTGTAGCGTAGGGCTTTTGAGCCTCTACACCTTGGAGTAAAACCTTGTTACCGTAAAACATGATATATATGTGTAACAGAATGGCGGGTTCATAATAAGAAGAACACAGTGAGCACAGTCGTTGTCGGACAATTACTGAACATAACATTGGCGACGAAGATGGAGAATCTTTTCTCTCCCCTACCTCCGTTCCTTCCTCTGCCTGGCGAACCGTCGGTCCCATGGCACCGCTGGTACGACTCCTTCCAGACGTTTATTAAGGCTATCGGGCTAGCGACGCATGTCGAAAGGCTATGCTGATCCACAGCCTGGGCAGCGAAGGTCAACGCATCTTCAGGACACTCGGACCCACCGACAAATACGACGACTGTGTCGTCCTACTGACCGGACATTTCGCAGCTCCGCAGAGCGTTATAGTACGGCGGATTGTTTTCCGACTTCCACCGACTCACCGGGCCGACTCACCGGGCCGCTCATTACGTCGCGGACCTCCGGGGTTTAGTCAGCCTCTGCAAGTTCGGTGTTTTAGAGCAGGAGATGATCTGGGACCAGTTGGCGGAGCACACAACCGACCCCAAGCTTCGACAGAGACTGTTCATGTCTCCGGACGACATGACTCTATCAAAAGCAGTGGAGTTAGCTTTCCAGCTCGAATCAGCTGCTTTATTAGCCTCTCAGCTAGCGGCGCTGGACCAGGCTTCTTCCCCCGCCACGCGCTGTCACGGACCGTTGCCGTTACCGCTCCACTCTCCGAGCCTGTCTCTCCTCCCGACGAGCACGAGGTTAATGTCGCGGGACGCCACGGCGCCACAGCACGTCAGCGCTGTGGGAATTGCGGCTCCTCATCGCATCCCACACACGCACCTGTCTGCCCAGCGATGGGGCAGCGGTGCCAACGCTGCGATAAAATGAACCACTTCTCTAAAGTATGCCGCTCTGCGGCCGCATCAACGGGCCACCGGCCCCGCTCCTCCGCCGTTTCGGACCCGACCACCATCCACTCGGTGGGCTCAGCTTCCAAGCCGTTTAAGTGGTGTATGGTGGAACTGGACGGTGTGTGTTTGTCACTGCTGTTGGACACGGCGGCTTCCAGGTCCCTTCTCAACGAATCCACAGTCTGGCGGCTTTTTCCCCAACTGATGATTAAGGCTGATGCAGAGGATCTGTACGGTTATGGCCACACTAAAATAGGGATGGTGGGCACTGCTACCTTCTCTGTTCGCTATGGCTCTAGAACCTTTCCCTCATTCACCTTTCAAGTGTCCCGTCACGGTGCCAACCTCCTCGGGTTTGATCTATTCTGCGCCCTGGGCTTCTCCATTACGGACAACATGGGTGCCACCATACTGACTGTGACCACGCCCTGGCTACACCGCTGGCCTTCACTGTTTGCCGGGCTGGGCTGCCTTGCCAAGTTCAATCACCAACCGCTCATCGATTCTGCGGTGATACCAGTCATCCAGCCTCTGCGCCGGCTGCCCCTCGCCCTGCGTGATGATGTCACGGCCGAGCTGCAAAAACTCCTGGCCTGCCTCACCAGCGGAAAGATGGGCCCACCCTCAACCCCGCCCTTGCAACCCCTACCTTGGCCAAAAGCACCGTGGAGCCACATACAGCTGGATATCTGTGGAGAACTCCATTGCATTCCTCACCACCAGCGCTTCCTTCTAGTGGTCTACGACCTCCACTCCAAGTGGCCTGAGGTCCTCCCTGTTGAATCTGTGACCACCAGGGGGGTCACTGACTTCCTCTCCTCCCTGTTTGCCCGCTGGGGCATGCCTGATACCATCACCACAGATAACGGCCCCCAGTTTGTTGCTACTGACTTCACTTCTTTCATGGGAGAGAGGGGAATAAAACATATTAGAACTGCTCTGTACCACCCACAAGCTAATGGCGGTGTGGAGAGGTTCAATCAGACACAAAAAAAAATGGACTGAGAGCACATTTGGCAGATGGGTTCCCATTTGCATTTGCGCTGCAGAACACCTTGCTGCATTACAGGGCAACACCACATGCCACAACAGCCTGCTCCCCAGCCCTCCTGATGCTGGGACGTGAACTCCAGCTTCCCTAAGACCGTCTACGGCCTCCTCAAAAAGACGTTCCGACAGCAGAGCCTTCTCTCAGCGACACGGTAGCTGGATAACAACGCCGCATGAAGCAGCAGTTCGACAGAGCGCGTCGGGTGAGACGTCCCACACTCTCAGCATTTGACTGGGTCCGTGTGTGCGTCGGCCCAATCGGTCTCACAAGCTGCTCTCTTTCTAGTCTGTCCCACAACAAATAACAGCACAATTAGGACCAGCTACCTTTCTCCTAGCCGATGGCTCACGTTGCCATGCCAGCCGCCTCAGACGGGTCACTCCACCACCCGCCTCTGACCAGGCGATGACCACTAAGGATCTGAGTCACACAGACGGGAACTGGGACATTCCCCTAGCACAATCAGGAGTCCCGGAGGCACATCGATCGGAGCCTGAGGCACCAGCTGAACCTCTGCAGCTCGGGCCCCGCCCTGCTCGGGCTTGCAGAACACCCCACTACCTCAAAGACTATGTTTTAGGCTAAAAGCCATTGTAGACTAGTGCATAGCCTGTCATGTGGCAGAATAATCCACAAGGCTATGCCCGTTGGCCCAGTCAGGTTGGCCATGTTCAGGCCTCAGTAAATTATGTTGTGCTTACTTGTCGCCGGCCTGTGTGGACACTTTGAAGGGGGGGGTGAATGTAGCATAGGGCTTTTGAGCCTCTACACTTTGGAGTCACGACTGTGTGACGTTCTTACCGTAAAACATGATATATATATATATATATGTGTGTAACGGAACGGCGGGTTCATAATAAAAAGAACACAGTAAGCACAGTCGTTGTCGGACAATTATTGAACATAACACCTCCCAGTAAACCCAGTTACCTCGTCAGCCTTGTTGCTGAGGCGGATGTACTTCCCCTCCAGGTCCACCTCATCCACCGTGACGCGGCCGCTGGCTGACGCATGCTGACTGATGCGAGTCTTGGTCACGGAGCCACGGAGCCCCCCACCACGCTCGAGGTCTCGCTTTCGTTGTCGTTGAGGCGGCGCTTCTTGGTGACGCTGGTGCTGGAGGAGTTGCGGCTGCTGGAGGCCGTGGCCGAGGACTGGAGCAGCCGGCTGCTGTGGCCCGAGCCGGTGGTCCGCGTCACCGTGACCTTTGTGGGCACGGGGCTGGGCGACAGACGCAGCCTGGAGGAGGGGCGGGGGGGGCAGGTTCAGACAAGAGATGCTCTGAGTCACAATGCTGAACAAACAGACGGCAAATATTTGATTCAGACTGCATCCTGACCCTCTGAAAAAGTGAAACTGATCTGAAATCATTCACACCAGTCCTTCTCAACATGGATGTCCAAATGCTACGTGACCAACACGTGTCCCAAAGTTCAGGAGCTGGGCCAGCCTTGGATAAACCAGTTTTGATAAGAGGCACAGCCAGTGGTGCGAGGACCAAACGACCAAAGGAAATGAAGAAATGGTGGTTTCTGGTGGGCGTGGCCACGTTTAGAAGCCACACCCACCTCGAGTCAGTGCTGAAATGGGCCAAGTTTGGGCCAAACACAGTTTGCCATCTGGATTATCCTCCAGTAAAGTTCACATGATCCAAACTTAGTGAGTCAGTAAATGATACAAAACGATCCAGATGAACAGATCACGAGGCAGAAACTATCGTTTCTAAAGGTTTTGAGTTTGCTCATCCACATTACACCAGAGGATTTTCAAACTGAAACCAGGTCTGCAGCCTTCTTTGCAAACTTTCAGTCTGACACAAAGGCAGTGTTGGGCAAGTTCACGTTCTACAACAACTAGTTAAGTTCATAGTTCATAGAAATTAAAATGAACTAGTTCAGTTCACCTTTTCAAAAAATGAACTAAATAGTTCATTTTTGGTTCATTTTTTAAAAATTCTTTTTTTAATGTTGCTGCGAGCAATTATTTGTCAAAATGATTGCCACTGCACATATACTACCCCACCACAAAAGGCAATAATTTTATCCATTATAACTGTCGAAAACTATTGGTCCAATTCGGAATCCTGAACCAACCAGGGTTCACGTTAGCATTGAAGGAACAGCCCATGTAAAACTGTAATTTCCGTTTCAGCTTCTCTCTACAGCAGCCTCTCAAGCAACTGCATGTGGGAAAAGTTACAAAACACACCTACATTTACGTCAAGTAAGTTTACTTTGTTTATTAGATGATTGATTTAACCACCGTTTAGTAAAAGTAATATGATTTAGCAGCAGGGAGGGTGATGAGTGAAAACATCTCTCCGTTAGCATTCCGGCTAGCTTGCTAGCCACCTATAAGCCTGCCTCGTTGTCTACAAATATATATGGCCCTGGATGTTTATTTTGTTAGGTATAAGGTGAGGCTAGTGATGTTAACGTTACTTTATTAATTATATTCATACAATGCTGCGACTGTCTGATGTTAACATAGTTCTGGTGTGGGACAGACCTATGGACCAGAGCTAATGCTAACAGAGGACTCATCACCCTCCCTGCTGCTAAATCATATCATTACTTTTAGTAAACGGTGGTGAAATCAATCATCTAATAAACAAAGTAAACTTACTTGACGTGAATGTAGGTGTGTTTTGTAACTTTCCCCATATTCAGTTGATTGTGTGGACGGACACAACTTAACCCACAGTTGCATTCTCCAGCATTTGTTTTGGTTTGGGAAAGAGAATAAAAATGTCCCTCCAAACGTTCTGGACACCTCGAGTCACTGTTGCAGGTCCCCAGCAGCAATATTTCACCACGGAGTTATTATAGTGTGATATAAATACTGATGATGGGCATCGGAAAAATAGCAAATTAACATTGTCCTTAATGGAAACGCAGCAAGAATGTCCGACCTGGCAACAGTAACTAGGGAGGGGGCGGCGCTTACTGAAAAGTCAATTGTTGGCGTGACAGAAGCGACAGTCCGTGTTGCCATCTTTGATTGATTTCCTCAGATACATATCAGGCTCGTTTGTGGTGTACTGTTCCAGTTTGCTGGAAACCTGGAACAGTTTTGACCGTGCGTGAACTTTGAAAGAGCGTCGTTCACAACTGCCCAAATGAACATCTTGTGACGTCCCTCCTGTGGAAATCCTCGGAGCGATCACGGCATCGAGGGCTAGGAATCACCCTCGCGTTGCTGATCTTACCCTGCCTTTCCTGTACTCTGATTTTCTTTCTCTTACTAACCATCTGACGAGTTACACGTGGTCTCGTCCGCCATTTTGTGACGTCCTATCACATGAGTCGGCGGCCATCATGATGAGGGACGAGAGCACCACGTGATCTCGCCCGCCATCTTGTGATGTCCTATCGCCCGAGTCGACAGCCATTTTGGCGAGGGACGAAAGCGCGTGATCTCGGCGGCCATCTTGGACATCCCTCTCACATTACCCACACACGCCGCGCACGCACACACACCTACAGTTTCCAACACACAGGTATATAAGTTTACACTGGTTTCCACTGAATGTTTCATTTGCTAATGTTAGTTTTAGCCATCTTTTAGTTAGTAGATATCAGGATTGTGATTCAAGTGTTTTTGTTCATTCTGAGACTTGTGTTAAATTCTGATATATTCTAATGAGAGAAGTTGTTTGTGGTTATTTTGCACAGTTTTGTAACATTTGCTGGTTGAAGAGGTCTGTGCTCAGACTCACATCTTTCCTGTTGCTCTATAGCGCCACACCTGGTCACAGGCTGGCACGCATAGAACAACAGCCATTTTGAGACTGATTGTGCCGTTTAGTCCTTTTTCCTGATTTATCAGGTGGTGTCCCGTTTCATTTTGTTAACTTTGTTAATACCCTTCCGGTTATTAGCAGCTGTCCCTTAAGACAGTTGGTAACAACCCTTTTATGACTAAACGAGCACGTTATACGCCTTATTGCACAACAACCGTTTAAACGGATCAGTGCATAATAAAGGACACAGGATAAAGGTTTGACTGTGAAATCTGAAGTCAACAATCAATGGTTCAGTGGCTTGTTAGAGATGTTGTTTTCCTGCAACCATTTGTGACCTCCTGTGACCTCCTGTGAGTGTGGTATGAGCTCCTCTCTGGTTGACATGAGCAGCCTCACCTCTCCTCCTCGCCCTCCAGCAGCTTCCTGTAAGCATTGATCTCCATGTCCAGGGCCAGTTTGATGTCCAGCAGCTCCTGGTAGTCGTCCAGCTGCTGCTGCATCCGGGCTCGGATCTCCGCCATCTCCCGGTCCTTATCCTCCAGACGCCGCCTCGTCACGTCGCGCTCCCGCGCCAGAGCCTCCTCCAGCTCCCGCACCTTGGCCTCGCTCGCCGACAGCTGGCGTCCACATGAATCAGACGGCACACAAAAGGCGTCCCGTTAGACAAAAGATCTCTGACTAATGGGTTAGTTTGATGTTACAGTTGAAGCATCAACAATGATATATATATTTTTTAACAAGTTAAAATCTCCTTTTGGTTCTGCTTTTAGGAGTCGCTCCGGTGGATCAGCTGTCTCCATCTCAGCCCGTCTTCTGCATCTGCCTGTGGTCCAACAACCCACTGCATTTCCACTCTCACCACATCAGGAGATCTCTCTGGTCCTCTTCTCTCCTGCCAGGCAGCTGCAGCATCCTTCTACAACTGTGTCACTATCCCTCCTCATGTGTCCAAAGCATCCATCTAACCTCTCTTACTTTGTCTCAGAGTAAAATATTTTAATTTAGCCCTGTGGAGAATTGTCTCGGTTTAGAGCCAAGTAAAGCACACACTATGGCTCATAGTCAGTAAGGGTCAACCCTGACGCAGTAACAGCGGTGGACAGATGTGAGACCAGCGTACCTGCTTCTGCAGCTGGCTCAGCTGGCCAGACACGCTCTCCAGGCGGATGCGGGTCTGCTGCAGCTCCTCGTGGGCGGCTCCGACCAGGTGGCTGTTCCTCTCAGCTGAGTGACGGGCGTTCTCCAGCTGACGGGAAGAGACGCTCAGTTGTCAGCAACAGTCAACCAACATCACTGAAATGTAAAAATCTGCCATCTGCCTGATCCAAAAACAGCAACGCTCAAATTACATCTTCTCTCCACTGATCCACAAAAACAAACAAAAAAAAAGGTTTAATCTCCACCTTCGTTCACAATCAGAATGCAATCAGAAATGTTTTAATGTTTATCCACATTCCTCATTATGATCCCCCACAGGACAGCAGTGATGCTTGTTGAATTAATTTTCCCTGAACATGTCGAAGAAACACATTTAAACTGAAATTATCTGTGACACAAACCACCTTTTTGCATAATTGAAGCTGCGTCTTCCTTTTCAGTAAGAATAAAACTGCTCAGACAAATGAAGCTGCAGGCGTTTTGCCTCCAGGTGGCGACAGAGCTGCATCTGCTGCAGCAGCTGGACTACCTTGGAGTTGTAGGTCTTCTCGATTTCCTCCTTGTAGAGGCGGACCTGCTCCTCGTGCTGACCTCTCAGCTCCATCAGAGCCTCGGCAAGCTTGCTCTCGAACTCCTGCTGCCGCCCGCTGTCGATCTCAACCATACGGGACTCATGCCGACGCTTGGACTCACGCAGCTCCTGGAGAGACAGCAGAGGTGGACACATTAGACACCTTCAACCTGCAGTCGCTTCATGGGATACAGGTTCCTAAATACTGACTCATTTCTAACTGATTAGTCAGTCACTGTGCAGTAATTACTTGTTTGGAGCTGCAGATTCATGGTCAAACTGGAGACTGAGCTGCCAGGCTCCTCTGTTCATTGAGGACACCGAAGACGTTTACATATTTGGCTTTATGATCACAGGATTTCTGCTGTTTGGAGATGGCGGATACCTGATGTATCAGAATATTAAGCGCACGGATGCTGCTATCCTGGACCTGGTATCCGTGTGCGTGAGCTGTGCTGTGAGTGCCGAGACTGTTAAGCTTGACGAGCTGAATCGGAAATTGGATGTGATTCAGAATGTGAATCACAGACAAGGGATGATTTTTGAACTGATATCGAAAATGGATTCCAACTTGGGGAAACTACATGCACTGCTCAGAGAGAATTGACCTAAAATTCGGCTATTTGGATTGATTTTCCTCCGAGATGAAACCAGCAAGGACTTAAGGCAGATGAATTCTCATGTCAGCCTGGCCCAAAACAATCTCTCTCATCTGAATCTGGTTCCCCGAGCGACCTTCACTCAAGGCTGAATTGCGAAGAAATCTCCAAGGTCTTATGCTCACCAGGCTCCTTCCACCCCTCCCCTGCTCCATATCCCTCCCCCGAGTGCTCAACGTCTTCGCTGGCTCCTGCTTGTCCCCCCCCACGCTGGGCGGACTGACTGCGCTGCGCGCCAGTGGTGGCTGCACGTGCACATACTGCTTCGCTGGACACCCCCTGCACCCTCCTCCCTCTCTGATGTCTTAGTCTAAATTTGTTACGCTTAAATTTCTTTGTGCTGAGGTTTTTTTTGTGAATCTCACAACATGCCCCTCAAGGACACGTTGAGTGAGACACTTTTTTTTACACTTTTTCTAAAATCGTATTTTCTTCTGATAAGAATGCAGCGCTGCTACGTGGTCCCCAGACACCATCGACCCATGTCCAATATGTTGTTGTTTGTTTCTGTATGTTTTCTTGGACAATGTACTGGAAATGTAATTTCACTGTGTTGGGACACTGGCTCAATGACAATAAAGCCATTCTGTAGAGCTCCAGGAGAGAAATCTTTAACTGTCTCCTCAAACACTTGTTCTCATTTTTAACTCAATTACAGTCAAAATGAAAATAACAAGTATGATTCCAATATTTCAAGAAATTATCTCAAGAATCGAAGAAAAACTAGGGTGAGATGCAATAAGTGCAGCATGAGTCACATCTGGAGGGGCAAATGTAAAAAAAAAGTAGGTGGTTGGAAGCAAATGAATCCCTTGGTAAAGAGCAGGATGAAGACAGATGAGAGCACTAACCTCGCTGTAGATGTTCTTCTGGAACTCCACCTCCTCCTTCAGAGTCTGCAGGCGATTCTCAGCATCCACTCTCCTCAGCATCTCTTCCTGCAGCTGCCTCTTGGCATCAGCCAAGTTAACGTCCAGCTGTGGGCAAAGAGGGGAGGTTAGGGGGGAGTGAAAGGAAATGCTTAAACAGAGGGACACGGGCAAAGAGAAAAATCTAATTTAGCTTGAGATATGATCTGTGCAGCTTTGAAGTGTCCTCTAAGCATTGAGACAGCAACACCCTTAAGGTTCTGGGCTTCTTTTAGGAGAGGATACGCAGTTCATGAGTTTGGCCAGTAGGTGGGGTATTGTCTCACATGTAACTGATCCATTAATAAAACCAGCAGCAGAAACTGCAGTCTCATCCCTCTTGTGACTTTATCGTCATTCACAATCAGTCGCCTGAAGGGTTTACATAGAAGTATTTTTCCAAGGAGGCTCTTCTGCTCTCAGCACACAGGCAGACAGAATCACTTTAAACATCAGTCTTGTACGGTTTCTGTCAGCAGCTGGCTGCTTCTAGTAGCGCTGACAGCTGATGATTTCAAACAACCTCTGTGGGCATTAAAGGGTGACGTCAGCGTTTTTTAACTTTGGAAACTGGCAGTACCCCTGCAGAAAGCATGCTGCAGTTGCTGTGCAGTGTTAGTGCTCAACCACGGGACTATGAAGACTTTTATTGGAGGGGATGAATCTGCTCTGAGGGATGGGCCTTTCCTGACCACATGAGGCTTCAGTTTGAATGAGAATGTTTCTACCTTGGCCAGCTGGGCCTTGAGGTCCTTCACCTCCGCCTCCAGCGTTCGTTTCTCCCCCAAGGCAGTGGTGAGAGCAGCATCTTTGGAGTTGAGCAGGGCCTCCAGGTCCCTGAGCCTGACCAGAGCTGCCTCCAGGTCCGACTCCTTCTTGGTGTTCCTGTGGAGACGAGGACAGGATGCAGATCAGAAGTTTGCTTTTTCTACAATCAATACTGCATGCATCATTTTCAGTTGATGTATTATTCTGATGCCCTTTTTCGCTGTTTTTTTTTTTCTTTTAATTTGGGACATACGTGCAAAGCATTTTACTGCGCAGCCATGCACTAGTCATTCAAGCAAGAAGGAAGGAACATGATCTTATGACATTCAAAAATCACATCTTCCACATAATTCTGAAGCACTTGAATCTTTTCTCCTCATGTCTCCTGAGGTCATAAAGTTCAACGCCAGATCAAAATGAAAATAAAATCTACATTTTTTCCTTACGTCATGTGTGATAACAGGTGCAGAGTCCGGTCTTAACTCTTTATTATACGTTGGCATGGTTTACCGATCACGGTCCAATAATAGATCAGCAACACAACTGTGTGCCTTCTGGCCACACAACACGTCTATATTTTCTACCAATGTTACACTTTGTAGCAATTAATGGGAATGAAGAAAAAAAATTGTTTAGCATAAATAAATAAAATAGAATAACAATGAAAATGATTAAATCATAAAGTTTTTGTTTAACAGCCCAAATTAAAGAACATGTATTTTCACATGAACTCTACTTTTCTGAGTATAATGACTGCATGTAGCCATTTCTTTACTTTTACATTTCTTTGTTGAGGATCCAAGTAGTAAAGTTGCTTTTGTAAAGATAATCATTATTATTACTATAGCTATTATTATTATAATTATTGTTGTTAAAGTCTCTGCAATGCTTCAGCCAGGGTGAGGGTACGTCTAAGAAACTTGGTATGTAAGTTCCAGTCTGCAATGTTGCCTCAGAAATTAAAATAATTTAAAAATTAAGCTCAGTAAAATAGGAAAATGTGTGCATATTTTCTGGATGTGCCCCAGACTGTGCTCCTTTTGGGATGATGTCGGGGCCACAGTTAAAGAGATTCTGGGATATGAAATAGCAAATGAATCTTGGACAGACGACTGAGAATGTAACTGGAAATTATAGATATATACTCAAGATATTGTTGATTGAAACAAAGAAGACAATAAGAAGAAACTGGTGTAAGGCTGAATCTCCTACTATAGAACAGTGGCTGGGATTGTAAGGGAAATTTACCATATGGTGAAAATGATCTACCAACTTTGACGTAAAGAAATTTTCACCACTAAGTGGAGGAAATGGGTAATATATGATACTCAGAAAGACATGACTGTTGTTACATCTTATGTTTGTTGTATTTTCTTGTTGACTATGTTTTTGTGTGTGTTTATGGAAAAAAAAACTTAATAAACAACAGTTTAAAAAAAAAAAGGAAAATTTACATTTTGTCTAATGTCTTGAAATTGTTACGGGTTGAAACGACAGCTCAGAATCAAATCAATGCTTTGGCGCCATTTTCTGGGGTAAAAGATTTCAAGAGGATCCGGCTGGTAACGATGGAGCAAGTGGAGCTCTGAGCTCTACTCTCGCCTGCAGGTCACCGGACCTTCACAACCGGGCCGACTGCATCCACCAATCACGCTGATCACAACTTAAACTTCTGTGATAATCTGTTACGCTCCAAGAATGACATCCATTGGAAGCACACCATATTCCCAATAATGGCATCCATCCATCGGGAGGGGGAGGGGGGGGGGCACTAAAACACACATCAATCAGTGCCAACTGTCTGACTTTTCTTATTTAGCTACTAAACAGTCAATCAAAACTTCAGAGGCAAATATTTACAGCAGTGAAGGACTGAAGTTCATGGAACTTAGACTTCCTCATAATTGTGTGGAGAAAGAATGAAGCCAATCTGAAACCAAGTGGTCAGTGGGGGGCGCTATAATGGGAAGATGCATGTTTTTACATCAACTTAAAGCTCTGTAGGCTCGAAAGAAAACCCTCTTGACTTCAGATTCCTTGGAAGAATCTGTTTCATCCATTCCCACCATTGCAGTTTAAGTGTAAAACTGAAACTAAACTAAACTAAAAGTAGTTTCCAGGTGAGAGGTTTCCATTGCTCAGTCACACGGTCGTTTCACTCCAGCTACTATATCTCTTTGGTAGAATTTACTGGTAGCTCACAGAAGATCACACACATGCAGATGGATGCCAGGATGACAAACAAAGCGCCCGCTCAGAGTGAAATCTCGTCAGCAGCTGATGAGTTCTGCAGCGACAGAAGCTGTCGTTGTGCAGCAGTTGTCCACATTAGCAGAACACTTGGTTCTGTTAGTCAGCGTCCGTCCAGAATAAGAGCCCATTGAGCTCCGTCTCAGCGAAACCTGTGCTGAATTAAGAGGCCTCACGTTTGTTTCACATGTGCATGTGTGCACCGCCCCTCCTTCGGTTGTAACATCTCTGTACAGGAAGTCATTTGGAGTGCTGGGATGTGCCAGTGGAAAAACAATGGGCTCAAGGCAGAATGTGTAGATAAAGGAGGAGGTTCTGGAGGCTGTTAGGAGTCATGGTGATTCATGTACCATCAAGGAGGAAAAGGAGGAAACGGCCTCCCTGTAACTCCATTTAGCCCGGTGGGCCAGTCTTCATTGTCACTAATAATGGCCATCTGCTGCAGGAGATGGCTTCCAGGCTGCTCACAGAGCTCAGTGCGCCAGCGCAGCAGAGCTGCAAAGATCCAGAGTTAAATCGCTCAAAATCTGTGAAACTAAAGACTTGCTGTTGTATATCATCATCAATATCCATCACTGCTCATAACAAGCACTAGCCATGACATTTTGTGCTTGTTTAGAACCAGGATGAGAGTGGACTGTGGTACAGCGGCCAGCTCAAACAGAGACAGAAAACAAATAATGAATTAAAATAGTTTTAATTATAATCAGTGAGAGCAATCAGACCTGTCTGTACCCTGACAGCACAAGAAAACCATCAGTGCGAAATTTTGGCCGTAAACCGTTTGGCAGCATCTGACTGGGAGTTTTAGTGTCCATCCACCAGATGGAGGGTCAGCGCCTCGATCCCCGGCCCTGATGTGAACCCACCCTGACTGCCTTTCGGATCGTTCCTGACCATTCATTCGGTCACTGAGGCTAATTTTCGAAATAGACAGCGTGCAAAGTTTGTCAGAGGCGAACTCAGAGGAGGCATTTTCCTATCGTTTAGAGCCGCATCTGGACGAATTCCCCCCAGAAACAGAGGTTGTCAGACTCTCCCTCAGAGCCAGAGACAGATGAGGAGGGACCCTCATCTGGACTGTCTTATCCTCTCAGACCCAACAGACTTCAGGTTTGAGGATACAGAAGCATCTTCAGAGACTTCATCAGGCTCAGTCTCTCACCGGACAGTCATTTCTCCAACAGAAGACGAAAATGAATCACCAGCCTCACGAGGCCGTAAAAAAACCTGCATCAGCCAAGAAAAAAACTCATAGTTTACAGTGATTCTAGAGAATCTAATCTGGTCTCCAACTCCACAGGTAACCCTGGCTGCCCTCCACCACGTCTGCTTTTTGTCCTTCATGGAAAAAAACGTCACATTTTGTGGAAAAGCTGAATAAAGGCCTGCAGCCAGACTGATTGTGACTGAGTAAATAAAACCACATAAGGCCAGAGGCAGAGCTTAACTGTGGTCACTTCAGAGAAGCTTTGAAAGATTTATCTGATGGTATTTCATTGAATTAGCTGCATTTTTTTTTCAGATTTAGTTCAGAAACAACACAAAAGGAAGTAACCCGCCCAGACAGGAGGGTAAAAATATTTATCCTGGTTAGGTCTTTTGTTATAATTCTTTGAGTCTTTATGACCCAGGTGTACAAGCACTGGAGATTACGACTGTAAGTACATGTTGGAACATGCACACGCACACACACACACACACACACACACATCACCGTAAAACCTGCAAACATTCTCTGAATTCTTGACCAAACATCGACTGAAAATTGATGGCTTAAACAGTCGCCTTTTCCAAACATGTGAGCTGTCAGTCACCCTCAGGACACGCCCACCGGACAGGAAGATGAGCGGCTGGTGGAAAGTTGGACCTGAGACCTGCTGTTAAATGTTCTAATGTCTGTTATTTGGCAGGTTGCTCCCCAACGCTCGTATAACCCTGGAGAGGTGATAAAACCAACACCGCTGTCGTACATTTACACATTATCGTGGAACAAATTAAACCACAATGCTCGTTAGCAAATCGTCAACTTTAAAAATGAACCCAAACAGATCTGCGTAAGGAGCAGCAGTGACGTTTTTATGAGTGAGAATGAATTTAGGCTGTGAGGACAGTTAATGGAGGTGAATGTTGCTGAATGTGTGTGTTGTGATATTTAACGGGGCCAGCGGACCCAGCAGACCCAGCAGACCCAGCGGACCCCTCCTGCCCTGCATTAATGGTCAGAAGTGTGTCCACATGCAGAAAAAGACAACAGCTGCTGCGATGTAGAAGGGACAAAAATATTCAAAAAGACATTTTTCCAGTAATCCAGCTTAGACAGAAAGAGGTCTCTGCGATGTGACCAACAACTACAAAAACATTACAGTGATCCCTTATTTTTAATGGGTAATGGGGGCTTTACTATTTTTGGCTCGTAATTAGCGGCTAACCCGCTAACAACAACAAAACAAAAAGTCCAGTTTTCTGGAACGGGAACTTTATTCTGGCACTGCAGGAACTTGTAACATCACACAGGTTGTATTGTTGGGCTCCTGTCGGTTAACAGAGAATGTAAATCTATACACGCTGGGCTGCTGTTGATGCTCACTACACTTTTCATCTAACCCCGTTTTCTTCTGCCGTCCCACGACAAACACTACATTACCCATAAGGCCACCTTCTTAAAGGGGCCAGGCTGGCTCACAACATTTCTTCACTGTGAGAGAACACGCAGAAATTCCTGTGATGTTCCCGCAATTTTCAAAAATTTTTTTAAATTATATTATATATTTCTGAAAAGAATCCGCGAAGCACTAAAACCGCGGTACTCAAACTGTGAAGTAGCAAAGGATCAGTGTACAGGTACCGCTTCACACCGTTTTCACTCCGACATCTCCAGGATGCTGTTCCTGGATGTCGGATTAAAACAGCTCGACGTCTGCAGACGGTGCATGAACCCTGTAACACCTTGTTTGTACTTCACACTGTGTTCCAGCGTCCTGGACTGCGCACGTGTGAGTGTGTAACTATGAAACGTTAATGCCGACTCATCCAGCACACGTGAAAGTTTCTATAAACAGCTCATGGATTTGTTTCTATAATCCAGTAAAACGGTGTTATTGGAGCAACAGAACATAAATATGCCAACTATCTGTTTACAGCTGAAGCTTTTTTCTTCCATTTGTTACTCCTGAATCTCACAAATATTGTATACAGTACAATCAGCAGCAGTCCGAATAATATGATGGTGAAATACCAGACGAGGAAAAAGAAAAAACAAAGAGACGGAGTCTCAGACTGGGCCTGACCTTTGAGCGATCAAAGCACAAACGGACTCTTGAATGTCAAACGTGCAAACAGAAAACCGAGAGGAGTTTTGGCAGTTCTGATTCCCGTTTCTTCACTGTCAACAGATCTTATCCTCCTACGCACAAAAGATTCAAAATAAAAGAGCTGAAAATAAAATAATGAGCTTCAGAACATTTTTTCAACTGTAATAAACTTTTTGCAGCAGGTTTTTTTTTTGGGGGGGGGGGGTGGGGGGGGGGGGGGGGGGGGGAGACCAAAATTCGAGTTTTTAGCAGAAAGTAACGAGACTTAGAGGAAACGTGGTGAGGCGTGAGGCGTGGGGGGGGGGGGGGGGGGTGCAAAGAGAAGGAGGGCAGTAACCAGAAATGTGAGGAGGAGGAGGAATGTTGCTGGCTGGACGACTGAGCTCCAGGATGACTCACATCTCTGCCACCACAGGGTGGGGGGGGGGGGGCAACACAGGCCCCCTCTTCCTCTTGTTTTACAATGCCATTGCCATGCCAACCAAACCCTCATCATCAGGGCCGTGGATGCCTTGGGATTTCAAAAATAAAGTTTTAATTTAGGGAAACCTCTCATGACTGATGTTTCTGTCCCTGTTTTCAGCTGAAGGTCTTTACGAGACGCTGCCAGCAGGACAAACACCAGATGTTACACTGTTTTTTTAAAACATGTTATTCAGTAAATTTAGATGAACTCCCTCACCAACCTCCACCGTAGCAGAGATCACCTGGCCTGGAGCCAGTGTCTGAGCGGTAGAACAGAAAGTCTAAATGGAGCACTCAGAACCTGGACCAGAACCAGGAATCTGCAGCTCCATCCACTCTGCAGCAGGAGGACGTTCGGTGGTTTGCACGTGAGCACGCCTACATCTCCTTTCCATACAAAGCTTTCCCAGTTTAAAACCAGTGCACCTCTGAAGGTCTGCAGCACATTAAAAAACTACAACTCCCTGGTCATTTCCTGCAGCACCGAAGCAAAACCCCTTCAGCCATACGTCTGCATAAACACACAAGGTCTGGTGTGGGCGGGGTTTCCTGATGACTCAGTCCTCAAACACGAGCCCAGAGAAAGGAGAGGGGGTTCCCCCAAACTCCCCGATGGATGTCAACCATCCAGCCGTATTTTACTGACAATTCACAAAGCAGCTTCATGTGGAGGAAGAGTGGAGGGAAAATGTGACAAAGGCTGGTGAATAACAGGTCTTTGATAAATAAACAAGGAACCCAGAAATAGACATGGAATCAGGAAAAGAGCAGAATAATAGAGTCAGTACGTTTACACGCACAGCTCAGCTATGTTTCTAGTGGACCGCTGCCAAACTATTCATCTGGGGACGTTGGTGAAATGAAAGGAGCTCTGTACGGGTTCTGTTGCTTTTAACAACCAAACCCACCCTGGCGTCAGGGTTTCTCTCCTCCATCAGGTCCAGGGTCAAGCCTGGTGAGGAGCCTCGGACCAGGAACTCAACACCTCGACATGTTTGAGTCCAGCTTGACGCACACATGCAGGACTGCCAAACACGTCATCTGCATGTTGGTCTCACTTTAACAAATCTGGTTTGGAACTAGTTAATTTAGACCAACTTGTTTCCATGAAACAATACATCATAAATAGAAATTATAAAATATTTGTAAATACCGGTCCAATTCTGCACTAAAACTTTGAAGCCACTATGTAGCAGTACAACCTCTGACCACAGGGGGACGTGTGGGTCCACTGAGTCGACTAAAGAGCCATTTAAATGACGATGCTAACGGTGTTGTAATACCACTTCTGTCCCACTAGAGGTTAGGGTTGGGGATCGAGAACCGGTTCCTGTAGAGAACCGGTTCCGTGTGTTTCAATTCCATGGAATCGTTTGGCAGTTTATCCAGCGATTCTCTTATCGATTCCAACCAGCATGAATCTCGCGTAATTTACGCAAGTTACGTATAGTTAATTCCAGAAAGCACTTACGTGATTAAGTTACGTCGGTTTAGCACGCGCATTGCAGTTGTAAACAACGATGGCGCCCACCAGGTTCAAACGCTCCAAAGTTTGGCTTCACTTCACCAAAGAAAGATGGCAACAAAGCAACTAGCAGTCATTGTAAAGTGGAGATAACAGCGTCGGGAGGGAACACGGCTAACATGCAGAAACATTTGAACACACAACATGTGATAACGAGTGTCGTGTTTTTGACGCTTCGGACTGATGGATCTCAACCCAGCGGCAGTAGCCAAGCTAAGATCACCTCTGGTAACTCTGGTTAGTAGCTATCCCGCTGCCCATGTGCTTCTTTGTAAAACACGCTATAACATTAACGCTATGCTATTAAACAAATGTCTTCTGCATTACATTTAGAAGATGACCGTGACGAGAGGGAAAGTCTGGCAGCACTCGCTCCTGCTCACTACCAGCCTCCAGAAAGATCACATATCTTTCCTGAAAAAGCAGACATGCTTATTTTTATGCAAAAGAATTAATTCTTCATAGTATTTGCAGATTTGTACTATGCACTGTTCCGTTGTATTTATATCCTATTAAAAGGTAGATTTTTTTCATTTCTATTAGGAAAAATCTGTTAGTAAAATGTTCCACATTCTTGTGTATTTGCACAGTTACATATTACAACAGTTAACACGTTATCCAGGCTTTGGGCCTCTTTTGACCTCGCTGTTGAGTTTGTAAGGTCGTGACTTCTAAGTAAAAAAAATGATGCTAATAAAACCGTTTTCCTTTTATTCCGAACTTAGAAACGATAAGAGAATCAATAAAGAATCGAATCGTTAAAGAGTATCGATAATGGAATCGGAAAAATCTTATCAATTCCCATCCCTACTAGAGGTGCACTTCTCTGTGTCCTACACCAGGGGCTGCCCCCATGTGGTCAGAACTGGAACTGCTACACAGTACAGCTTTAACAACACTTTAAAAACAATATTCTTCAGATCAAATTCACAATTTCATGAACTACTCTTTTTTTAAGTGAAAATTAAGTGCAACACCCTACCAAGCAGCCTTTAGAGCTGACACACTGAAGTTTTTTTTATTATTGAACCGATCCTCAAATTGATATGGAAAGAATACATCTATGGAAAGAATAACCTTCAGAAACAGCAGCTTTTATAACAAAGTGGTTGATGATGAAAACTTTTAACATCTTGGCAGAATTTCATAAACACGAAGAATTGGTTTTCTTTTACATTCTTAGCTTGACTTAGCTTTGGGGGGGGGGGGGGGGGGGGTATGCAGCTGTGCAGCAGCAGGTCATCTGAGTCTATTTCAGGAGCCTGAACACAGCTGGACACAGTCACATCATCAGTCTACACGCTCATTCATTTTAACAGCTCATAATTTAGCTTTATTTTACATCATTATGACAGTATTAACATTTCTGCATCACAAACACTGCAGTGAATCGTCCTTTATATTAACTATCTCTTGGACTGAAATGTCTAGATTGTTGAAAATAACTGGAACTCTTCAGTTCTCACTAAACGTTTAAAATCAATTTGAGACGCCATTATGGCACCATCACAAAAACAGCTGAGAAGAGAAGAGAAACACAGAAGAGAAAAATAATCTAAGTAGATCAATAAAAATCTAAATGAATGAACAGAAGACACTTTTGTTCCTACTTTAACAGTTTAGACCAGTGGTGCCCAAACTGTGGTACGAGTACTACCAGAGTGCTCGCGTGGTACCTCTCTGGTGGTACGCTGGGGGACATCATGACTTTCCACATTTTTTCCATATTTTCACTTTTAAAAAAAATTAGAAACATACAATGCATTATAAATATGTTTCAAACAAAATGTGTAGGTTGAGATAATCAAAATTGACTTATAAAATATATTTGTTGCATACTTGTAGTGTAGTGTAACAACTTTTGAGTGTGTTTATTTTGCTCTGTATGAGAGTATGAGTATGTGAGAATTGTTGGACAGAGTTGTAAATGTCTGATTCAGTAAAGTAACAATTCAGGTAATAAATAACCACAATAAGGAACTAGAAAAGCACTCAGAGAGCGCAGACCTCCGCCAAGTGCAACAATTGCCCCATATAGCGATTTACAGATTGCAATAAAATCTGTGTTGTGGATCAGATCCGGATCAACCTTTAAAATCTTATAGAGGTTCCCATTGTCAATCCCTGAGTCAAATTTCATGAGTTTTGAGCAATAATTAACAGATTAATTAAATTTTCAGCCCCATTGACCGAAAATTTAAAAGTGATCCAGAATCCAGGATTTCTTCTGGATCACAGCCAAAATGAAATCAGTTCTTCCTTTTCACATTTTTGACAACTCCTGAAAATTTCATCAAAATCCATCCATAACTTTTTGAGTTATCTTGAGCACAGACAGACTAATAAACACCACTGATAAACATCTCCTCTGTGTGTTTAAAGCTAATTGAGAAGGCATATATGGTTATATTTTAATATTGGTCATCATGGTGGTACTCAGAGCTGAACAGTTTCTCAGGTGGTACTCAGTATTAAACCTTTGAGAACCACAGGATTAGACCATTTCTGACTCCTTACACAATAAGAAGAAAAGATTTTCCTCACAGTCAAGTTAGTGTCACGTTCCAAATACTTTAGTGTTCTTACATGTGCAGCATGTGAACGTAATACCGCTGTCATGCTCTTAGCAGAAATTATGATAGGGAACCTTCCTCTTCAGCTGCTTCACTAGAGTCATCGTCACGTCACTGCTGAAACGTTTCAGGAATTTCAAACTAAATGAGCCCCAAGTTCATTGTCATGTGTTAAATCTGTGCCCTTTATCGTGGACGTTAAAGTTGTGGTGTGACTGGCATCGTTGACAGAATGACCAAAAACCTACCAGCAGCATTAATGGCATGCAGCCTCCTGAACTGTATCAAATATAAACACAGCAGTGTTCTGGTGCGTCAGCTGAGCTGAACCAGAGCTCCAAACGCTGCTGCCAGCTAGTTTCAGTCTTTTCAGTGTCACGTGGAAATCAACAAGATGAACAGAGTGCAGCTGATTTTATCAGTTAAATCAAAGTTTATGGTGATTGAAAAAACAAATAAAAGAATTTTTCACTTTTCACCGTATTATGGGGCTTCTATTTTGACCTCCAAAATTCCAAATATTGTTCTGATTAAAACATCAAGTGGTTTTATGTTAATATTCAACTTTGACTCTTTTTTTTGCTGCTTCTTAGAACATGAAAGTCGACAAATTAACCAGTAAGTTGATGGTATGTTTTTCACGCCTTCATTATGTAACAGCATGATCATCATAAGTCGACAAGGCAAGTTTATTTGTAGCACATTTCGTGTACAAGACAATTTAAGGTGCTTTACATAAAACATTTGAAGCATTACAGAGCATTAAAAAGAAGATAAAATAATAAAAATGCAAAAAGTTAATCAACAGTTGTTTTTTATTGAAAAAGGAATTAAAAATGTAGATAAAATGCAAGAAATAAAAGTTAATTGTTATGATAAAATGTGGCAAATAGAAAAGTTTTTAACCTTGATTTCAAACTGCTGAGAGTGTCAGCAGACCTGCAGGTTTCTGGGAGTTTGTTCCACATTTGAGGAGCATAAAAACTGAACGCTGCCTCTCTGGGTTTAGTTCTGACTCTGGGAACAGAAAGTAGACTTGAACCTGATGACCTGAGGGTTCTGGTGGGTTCAGAACCAACCAGAAGATCCTGAATGTATTCTGGCCCTAAACCATTCAGTGCTTTGTAAACCAACAGCAGGATTTTGAAGTCAATTCTTTGACAAACAGGAAGCCAGTGTAAAGATCTGAGGACAGGAGTTGTTCCTGTTGCGTAAAAAGTGCTCTATAAATAAAGTCTGATTGATTGATTGATTGATTCCTTGGCTACAAAAACTATTATTTCAGTTTTGTCTTCATTTAACTGAAGGAAGTTCTGACACATCCAGTCTCTAATTTGATCTTTGCATCTGGTCAGTGTTTGGATCGGACTGTAGTCTCCTGGTGAGATGGTTATGTAGATTTGTGTGTCATCAGCATAGTTGTGGTAACAGATTTTGTTGTTTTTCATAATTTGAGCGAGTGGGAGCATGTAGATGTTGAACAGCAGTGGCCCCAAGATGGAGCCTTGGGGAACTCCATAGGTTATTTTCATTTGCTCAGATTTATAGTTACCTATAGACACAAAGCAGTCCCTGTCTTTTAGATAGGACTCAAATAAATTTATTGCAGTGCCAGAAAGCCCTACCCAGTTTTTCAGCCGGTCTAGTAAGATGTTCTGGTCAACCGTGTCAAATGCAGCACTGAGATCCAGTAGTACCAGGACTGAGATCCAGTAGTACCAGGACTGAAATCCAGTAGTACCAGGACTGAGATCCAGTAGTACCAGGACTGAGATCCAGTAGTACCAGGACTGAGATGTTTCCACTATCTCTGTTCAAGTGGATGTCATTAAGGACCTTAACTAGAGCAGTCTCAGTGCTGTGATGTGGCCGAAAACCTGACAGGTAGGTTTTTCTATAATCTTGCTCAGAAAGGGGAGGTTTGGTATCGGTCTGTAGATGTTCATGAGTGATGAATCTAAGCTGATCTTTTTCAGGAGTGGCTTGATGACGGCTGTTTTTAGGCTCTGAGGGAAGACTCCTGAGAGCAGGGAGGTGTTTACAATCAGTAAAATATCTGGGGCTGTGCATCCTGAAACAGTCTTGAAAAAACCTGATGGCAGGTATCAAGACAGCAAGTGGTGGTTTTCAGATGGCAGATGATCTCATCCAGGGTTTTTGGGCTGATTGGAGAAAAGTGTGTCATGGTGTTTATATTTTTAGGTGGCCACAGTGGTGACATATGTGCTGCCCCTGGCGTGGAAGCACTGACTGCCTGATTTTCTGAATTTTGTCAGTAAAGAAGGAAGCAAATTCGTTACAGACCTGGTTGGACAGGAGTTCTGGGGTTACTGACACAGGAGGGTTAGTTAACCTGTCAACAGTAACGAACAGGGAACGAGCGTTATTACTGTTCTTAGCAATGATGTCAGAAAACAATGATTGTCTTGCATTTCTCAGCTCCAGATTATAAATTCTTAGTCTTTCTTTATAGATTTCATAGTGAACCTGGAACTTTGTTTTCCGCCACCTGCGTTCAGCTTTCCGACATTCTTGTTTTTCAGCTCTTACCTGCGTGGCATTTTTCCATGGAGCTCTCTTTTTGGCAGCGATCACGGGGAGAGAAACATTTCACTGGCATTTTCACTAGACGCCCTAACTCCAGCTGCCGCAGTGGGGGCGGGGCTAGACGCCCTAACTCCAGCTGCCGCAGTGGGGGCGGGGCTAGACGCCCTAACTCCAGCTGCCGCAGTGGGGGCGGGGCTAGACGCCCTAACTCCAGCTGCTGCAGTGGGGGTGGGGCTAGATGCCGTAACTCCAGCTGCTGCAGTGGGGGCGTGGCTGGAGGTCGTGACTTGGGGTTCTCCAGTGGGAGGTGTGAAGGGGATACAAAGGGATTTGGGCCTAAAGAGGGATTTGGCCGGGGGGCTAGATCTGAGCGTTGACCCGCTCCATCATCTGCTCCGTAAATTACAGGTGGGGGAGGAGGGAGAAAAGGAAGGTGAGGAGGGTGATCTTGGTGGTTCCTCCTCAAGGTCTTCACTGGGCTTTGTTTGGTCTCCTCTATGAGATAACTCCATGTTAATCACAGCCGTGGCGCCACGTGCAGATGGATGATGCAGGCAATAAAAGTTGGAGGCGAACAGTTTGGCCCCTGACTTGTTAAAGTTAAATCCGTCTGTCTTAAAAAGATGCCTGCGTTCCCAAAAAATGTTAAAATTGTTAATAAAATGCACTGAGTGATGAGCACATGCAGATGAAAGCCACTTATTCAGGGCCAGCAGCCTGGCCTCCTCTGACGGGTGGAACAGGTCCACTGATGAACTCAGCTGCATTCAGACACCTCACCGTGTTTAATGATCCAGTAAAGTCTCGTTTCAGGACCTCCGACTGTTGCTTGGAGATGCCATCTGTCCCCGTATGTAGAACAATGTTTACTCGCTGTTGGAAATTCATCCAGGATTTTAGGAATTCTCTCCTGCATGTCCTTGGGACAGCAGAGGACTTTGGTGTTCTTACTGCACCATCTAAGTAAGTCGTAACAGTGGTATCAACTGTTACCAGACAAACACGTCTGGCTTTGAAGCGACGATGCAAACTGCCACCGACTCAGGAGGTGCTGATTTAGCACGAGGGTTAGTTCAAAACGGGGAAGACCACCGACGTACTGAACCTCACATAAACCTCCGGGCGATGCTCCTGCCAGTTCAGCCAAAAACAGATCAACACCAACTACAAGACGAGCTGTGATCCTGCCCACTACTGCAATAACTGAAGGAAGTTTGGTTTTATGCATCGAAAATAGTACGTTTAAGTACACAAGCAGCTTAGGACTTTAAAGGTGGGGTAAGCAATCTCTGGATGACATCACATCTGTTGATGTTTGAAACCAAACAATCAAATTCACTGAACATAACTGGTTCTGGTTTAGAGGTCCTGTTGAATCCCTGGCCCGCCCCTAAACAGCAATACACATACACATATTATATATCTTGATATATTTATTTTTAACTTCTGCACATCAATCAAAAGCTCCATATAGAAATTGTAGAACTTTTTTGATGGAAAAGTTTTGAGCTTTGAGCAAATCAAGGTGGATTTACTTGCTTCATGAGGAAATTACAGAGACATAAATAATTACGTGCACATGAAGCTGATGAGCTGCTCTCAAAGACACCAGACAAGCAGATGTGAAAACTGTTAATGAGATTCTGATTGTGAAAAAGACACTAAAGCCTGCAGGTCTGAGCCAGTGTTATGAAACACACACAGTAAAAGAAAAGAAAAATGTGGTGAAATAAATATGGCAGGCTGGCACATGACTCCTCCCGTCTCTCCTCTGAGACGGAGAGCACAATGAGAACGATTGTGTGTGTGTGTGTGTGTGTGTGCGCGTGTTTGCCAGGGGCCACCCGTACACGTCCACATGGTGGACGAGAACACAGTTCTCAGTGTCTTCATGCCAACCACGTCTGATGTGTCGCACAGAGGAAACGCATGCTTTTGTTTAAGCCGTCACCAAGACGACGCACTCCTGATTTCTCATTCATACCTGGAAAAATGTACATCTGCAAATGTAGCTCCTCAAACAGATCAATCAAGAGTAAAAGGAAGAAGAAAGGTGCCCCACCCGTTCAGGGTGTGCAGGCAAACGAATGAAACGTCCCCCGCTCCTCCCTGCGTGATTAGCTGATGACTCAGAGGGCGAGTCAGATGGCGGCTGCTCCGTCTTTGTAAAAGCTTTAAAGTATATGAAGGTACAAACTCAGATTACCCGCCACGAACAACAGCAAGCCTCAACACAAAGGTTGCAGCGTCACCTTTTCATTTTCAGTTTTTTTATGAGCTTGGACTTGGCTCGTAAAAATAAGGAATGATAGAGATGAGATAAGAACATGTTAAAGTTTACTTTGATACTTTGGTGTTCTTCATCTTTACAAGAATCTTGTTCAAACTTGACAAACATGTAACTTACCACTGAAAGGAGGAACACATTAAAATAATAACTGTAGTCATATTTATCCTTGCTGAACCAGCAGCGGTGGGTTTTCTTGTTTTTTTTATTTCCTTTTAAACTGGTTGAACTGCATGACCTGAACACTTCTGCTTTAAAGGACCATTCTGGAGTAAAAAGAGCTGAAGGCTTTTATTACCTGGTAAGGAGTGGAAGCTTGTTTACCAAAACAACATGAAGTGAAGTCGTTTTGAGAGAGAGAGTATGCGTTTGAGAGAGTATGTGTTTGCAGCAGCGGGCCTGTTTTAATAGTGAGGGTTAAGGCGGTTTTACAGAACCAGTAACCTCTAAAACACACGCCTGTTGTGGGATATGCAGTCAGAAAACTGAAACAACTGAAAACTGCTGGGAGGGAGACGGTGGTATTGACTCAGTCCTGATTGGATATGTGTGGGCAGGAGATGACTTTGTCCAGCCGTCCCAACATCCTCTCTGAGTATGAGTTGCATCTTCCCGTTCATCATCACCATCACAGTGTTTGCAAACAGCAAATAGAAACGCAGCAACCACCCAAACTCCTTCAGTATAAACCTCACTGATGTGTCCCCTTCCCCCCTTGATTAATATCTTCATAGGCTTTTATTTAATGTCCGCTGGTAAAAACCAAAAGTGATTCACTATCGCCACCAGGTGGTATAAAGTGGTAGTTTGCCAGGTTAGTAGATCCTATCGGGTCCGTCACTGTAATGAAGACACAATGGGTGAAAGGACAGAGGACGAGGTGACTCTTCAGTTCCAGCTTCCTAGGTTTTACTTTAGGCTTGGGCGGTATCCAAATTTTGATACCGTCAAACTTCCCTCACATTTTACCGGGGTATACGGTATTCCCGCGACTATTAAGGCGAACACACACCGCCGGCGGACGCCGCCCTCATTATGAACCCAAGGCGCGCCGCCGCGGGGCTTTACGCCGCTGTCCTATTACCAGCGTTGACGTGCCTGAAAAAAAAAGGGCGAGTTTACCTCGAAAGAGCAGTTCAGTGCTTCAATATAAAGTTGGCTCAACTACAGTTGTTATTTATTTGTGTATTTCTTGTTTTTCACTGTAGTTTTTAACTCGGCCAGTCAGGGCGCACGGCAGTGATTCACATCTCTCTGCTGCCGAGGTGTGTGTGTTTGCTGAAACACACTTTATAGTAAAGTGTCTGATGCCGGACGTTTCACTTTCTATAAATTCTTCAACATAAAAGTCCAACATTATTAGTTTCATTAGAAGCTTTTATTTTGAAGCAGCAAACTCAGAAAGTGTTGTTTTCATCGTCAGTACCTTAACAGGACAAGTCAAACCGAGATCAGCTGCGAGCGAACATGAATAAATGGTAAAATAAAGAGGAACACACAGCGATACAGAAGAGAAACTAAACTTTAAACCACAGAAATCATTCATTGCATTTTTTATGACGGTATTGAAACTGATACCGCTGCTATTTTTAACTACCGGAAGTATACAGTATTACCGTAATACCGCCCAAGCCTATTTTACTCCAGAATCCCGCTAATGGAAACACAACTAAAATGGTAATTAATGTTAGCACTTGGGGCAATAAATCTACAGCAAAACAAAATCTAACGACCAGACAAGGACGCCTATAAAAAGACACTCCTTTTCATACACTTTCTGTACACTCACAAACTTCAGTTTGTCTATAGATATAACCATAACCCTATCAACCCTATCACTTGATTGGAACTAAAGCTTAAGTTGGAATTAAAGCTTAAAATATCACTTGACATCAACATAGGTCATTTTCCTTAAGAGCCAACACTGACTGCCATTTTGCTACAAATTCTCCTCTCACTCAAAACTGCTTTGATTCACAATGTTTTGGTCTGTAATGAAGATTTATACTGACTTTAGAAAAAAAATTCCAACATCTTCATCTGAAAGAAATCCAACCAGACCAAACTTCTTATCATCGGACTAGCACTCCCAGATAATGTGGCGGGTTGGTGCTTTAACCCTGAAGTGCTGGAAGAAGCTGCTATTGAGTGATAAAGAGAAAAAAAAATCACACTAAAGTGTACAGGACGTACAAAAGGTGTAAAGCTCCAAATTCACCGTTCAGCATTTTTCCAGTTTGCTGACGCCAGCTGAACCAAGCATTTATCTGTTGCTTTGGTGTGTGGCGGAGAACGTAAACCGGAAAAACCGAATGCTAACAAGCTGAAAGCAGGCACCAGCGCCACCTAGAAAGGAGCGTGACATACTTGGATGTTCAAATCAAATCAATGTGTCGCAGACGTCCAACAGCATGAAATTATTCAAGCTCTCAGTCCAAAAGATGATGACCTGTTTATTACATCTGATTACAGTTTGTGACTTCTCTCCTCTTTTTTCTGGGACCACCTCCAACCTGCTTCATTCTGTCAGGATGCATCCTCGGTTGTCTTAAACATTAAGACAGTTTAGTTCAATCTTTATTTCCATCTCACTAACAGGTATTTTTATGCTTTTTATCTGTTTCTTCACATGTTTGTAGACTGGGATTAAGACATGAGTCCAATCACTCAGCCTGGCCGAGCTAAGGTCCTAGCTTGACTAAACTCCAGGCCTCCAGACCTGGGCTTGTTTTAGTCTGGAATGTTCCTTTTCCACACAGTACCATGAGCGCAGCACATTAACGGACCTTGATGAGTCGGTACTGTAATGTTCAGTGGCAGTAACAAGAGAAGTCTCTCATCCCAGATTGTCGTTTCCAGCTCCAGTGTGGGGCAGCGCCGTTTCCAGCTGCAATAAGTTACGCAGACGACTCCAGAAAACCGAGATGACTGCTAATGTTAGCTAAATAAAACCCATGTGGACTTTATGAGACTCTCTGAGTTCTCATTTGGCTTTTGAGAGAGAGATGCCTGGAGTGCTACCAAGTTGTGGTTGTGGGTCGAGCCTGATGGCTGAGCGTTCTCACGCGAAACTGCAACAGAGGTGCATCGCAGCGAACGCTGCAGGTCAACGGGATGCAGGAAAGAGAAAAGCAGTCGGAGCGAACAGGTGGGGCCTGCAGGACAATTCATGCTGCGTCAGGTGAGCTGTAAAACACCGAGAACGACGTTGCATTAACTTTCACGTGTCATCCTGTGATTGTCTTCACTCCAAGTCTCCACACCCATCTGGGTAAAACAAAGATGATGCCAAAAGTACATTTGGAAAAATGTATTAACTGAAGTTTCATTATGAAAAGTTAAGTGGCCTGTAAAGATGGAAATGCTACACCGTTCTCACACATAGAATGTGAATCATAAAGATTTATGGAAACTCAATCAGGATCCCCAACAAAGGTCCAAGAAAAAAGAAAAAAGGATTGTTTGTGAAATCACATCAAGATGTTCTGGAGGGGAATCAGTCTTGTTTCCACATAAACAAAAGGAACAGTTAATGAAGACCATGTGAGCCTGGAAGCTGAAAAAGCTCCTTCACAAACGCAGCGTTCTATTTAGATTACACACAAACATCTCAGCCGCTTCACATTCACATCAGAGACCAGGAGCTCTTCAAGATGTGGAAACAGAACCGAACGTTGCATAACTGAGCAGGAGGGACAGCGGCGGTTAAAGTTAGCAAGCCGCCACCTCGTCTACTTCCCAAAGAGGAGGCCCCTGGAGCCCCACCATCTTAAAATGATACGGCCCGTCCTTGTGAGAGTGACTCATGGAGGGTTTGGCCGGCCCCAAGGCTCCATGGAAACTCCGTTTGTATCAGCTCCACAAATACACACATAACCAGCACAGAAGCTGCCAAAACCTCATCAGCGCACAGCTCTGGTCTCCTGGCGTCCAAGAACCGCTCTGTCATTACCCAACAAACATCTCTGCAGCTCTGGTACCGGCCCACCACATCTGCCCCTCTCCAGACCAGCCGACCCAGCTCCCGCCGCAGTCATCTACTGGATACCTGTTCAGCAAAATGCATTTATGAGCCCACTGAGATTTCTGTCCCCTTTTATTTAATTCTCATCTCAGTTTTAATCAGTTTTGCTGCAGAGCGGGTGTCCTGAAGACCACAGCTCTCAGCAAACTGTGATGAAGTACAACAGCAGCGCTGGTGATGGGTCGGCGCATGTGACGAGCTCATCGAGCGAAACCCAGCGTAACGCTTAAAGAAGAAGTCTTGTGACGAATACAAACGCTGTTTCTGTCTGTCACCGAGGAGCTAAACTGAGTTTATAAGGAAGCACATCAGTCAACAAGATGCATCTCTGCCAAAGAAAATATCTGCACTTTTCAATCACAACTCTTCCTTCAAGCCCAAAAGAAATGTTGTTGATTGAATGCCAAGACACTAAACTAGCTTCACCAAACTAGTTTCTTTTTTAAAATAAACATTTGTTTAGAAAAAAAAAAACCTCCCTTTCGCTTTGATTTCCACGTTATGACACATGTTCACATTATTTACAGACTAAACATTTTACAGATGCCAAAAGATATTTTACTCTTAAGATTAGAATTTATGATTTAATTTATGAGTCTAGGTTTTTATGGGTCTAAAAAGCTCTGTTTCAGCTCCTGTCTCTCTAAGGTCAGGAGCTCTGACTGGTCAGAAATGGCAGCGCGGAGCAGAAATCATCGTTTTAAGTGCTTCAAACTGACCACTAAAAACCAGTGGAACTCCCAGTGACCCAGCATGTGGGCTCTTCGTAACTCAGCAGACCTGTTACATCCCCAAAGAGCTTCGTGACACAATGAAGGAAGTAGAAAGCTGAGATGATGCAGAATGTTTTAAATGGAAACTAATCCAACTGTAGCCTCAACATTCCTTCAGCTTCAACCTTCTGGCTCTTCAGGCTTTACAGCTTTCCTCCATCACCTGTGGACTAAGTCAAGGTGGAATTTTCAGGTTCAACCCTACAGAGCCCAAACTGGTCTGGAAATGGAAAAAAAAAAAAAAAAAAGAAAATCAAGAAAAAAATCGCGGAAACATCACAGGATGTTGTGCGCGTTCTCTCACAGTGAAGAAATGCTGTGAGCCAGCCTGGCCCCTTTAAGAAGGTGGCCTTATGGGTAATGGTGTGGGCTAATGGGTAATGGTGTATATGTACCGTGGGACGGCAGAATGAAAACGGGGTTAGATGAAAAGTGTAGTGAGCATCAACAGCAGCTCAGCGTGTATAGATTTACATTCTCTGTTAACCGACAGGAGCCCAACAATACAACCTGTGTGATGTTACAAGTTCCTGC
Source organism: Hirundichthys speculiger (assembly GCA_018398805.1). Taxonomy (NCBI): domain Eukaryota; kingdom Metazoa; phylum Chordata; class Actinopteri; order Beloniformes; family Exocoetidae; genus Hirundichthys; species Hirundichthys speculiger. The sequence continues at coordinate 45,260 of JAGFBZ010000800.1, read as the reverse complement.
AGTGACAGAATAAAGTTCCCGTTCCATGCAGAGAAAACCAGACGTTTTCCTTTTGTTGTTGTTAGCGTGTTAGCTGCTAATAACGAGCCAAAAATAGCACAATAGCAGCGGTTTGTTTACTACGGTTCAGAGACCAGAGGCTGTGAAGGTAACAGAAAGACCACAGTTGAGCCTTTGTCTTGTTTCGCTGCAGTGTCTCACTACTTTTTTTTGGGGTTTTTAAAACACATTTTAAACACATTATTGAGGCTCGGGGGGCTCTGGGTCCTGTTCGCGTATTGTGATTTTCGCTGGAGGGGTGCCAGTCCTTATTAACCGTGAAAAATAAGGGATCAGTGTAGTAGGAGATGGAAAAGCAACAAAAGAAATGAGTTTTGGCTGCAGAGTCCAAGTTCTCTCCCTACTGGCAGCTACTTTATGTCCTTGTGGAGAACTGTTTATCAGATAAAATGGATGATTTAACCACCCAACAGAACCAGCTGCAGATCAGTTTTTCATTCCCCCACCCTCCAAAATTGTTCTGTAGGACTCTGCTGCACTTTATTTTCAGCTCATGTCAGTCCTGTTATCTGATGCATTGTTATCTCCACCAAGGAGGTCATGTTTATCTGTCTGTCTGTGTTCAAGATAACTCAAAAAGTTATGGATGGATTTTGATGACATTTTCAGGAGTTGTCAGAAATGTGAAAAGAAAGAACTGATTTTGGCTGTGATCCAGAAGAAATCCTGGATTCTGGATCACTTTCAAATTTTCAATAACATTGCGGTCAATGGGGCCGAAAATTTAGTTTCTCAACATCTCCGTTAATTATTGCCCAAAACTCATGAAATTTCACTCAGGGATCGACAATGGAAACCTCTATCAAATTTCAGAGGCTGATCCCGATCTGATCCAGAACGCAGATTTTATCGCAATCTGTAAATCGCTATATGGGGGAACTGTTCTGCGCTCTCATATTTCAGGATGTGTAAAGATGAAGATCTGGTGCTGCTTCATGGATTTATGCAGGTCCTTTTCAGCTGGACTTCATTAGCAGAAAAGCGTCTGTGCAGGGACCCGGGGCCATGAGCTCCTCATCTCCCCTTCACATTTCATACTACATTTTAATAAAATACTACATTTTAGATGACCGACTACTGAGGCTGGTTATCCAGGACATTTTGGTCCATCATTGTTGTGGCTTTGTGGATTTCTTTGGGACTTCCTCTTGTTTCTGAAGAGCCAACTCCAGAGTTTGCTGTGGTGGTCCCTCCACCTTCCCCTTTGATTTTATTAACTCATTGTTCCTTTTACCTGACGACTCTTTAAATACCTACAAAGGCTCATTAGACATTTAGCAACGTTGGTGCCACCTCTGGAAACCGCAGCCCTGCGTAAAATACATCCATATCAGAGGCATAATGCTGATGCTGGATCGGTAGCTCTGTCCAACAACTCTCATCCCAGTGTTTCTACACCCGCGGACTCAGAACAGGAAGTGGAAAGGCAGCATTCTGCAACTGGCTTTTACATCGATAAAAAGAAAATCAGGATTGTGTTTGTTGCGATTCTAAAACTCCACCGTGAACCACGTCCTGGCGTTTTAGGATGGTTCAGGGATGCTTCATTTACTGCTCTCATGTGCCAGCCTGCAGAGACATTCGGTGGTGCCCCAAGTCTCTTCAGAGATGGCTAATAGAGCTACGCCACCGCTCTCTCTTACTCGCCCCGACACCTCTCGGTGTGAAAAACAGTCAACTGGTGACACACAACACAACACGAGCTGAGGTCATTGAGGAACTAGAGGGATTCCCCTTCGAGGCAGGTTAGGAACGGCGCTGAAATGTGATCAAGCGGCTCAAGAAAACACTCAGTGAAACCCGGTCCAATGATGGCTGGATAATAGGGGGTGATGGCTGTGGTTTTAGGGCGTGTTGGGGGTGTTTTGTAATGGCTGCTGGAGTCACAGTCCTGGTGGGGGAGTCTGTTACAAAAGAGCAGCTCAGACTTTGACATTTTAACAGTTATCAAGTTGGATCAAAGCAATGTGTTTTTAATCATCAATAAAAACATTTCTGCAAGATCAGTCATCAGTTTAAACTTTTACTTTATTCTGCTTTCTTTAAAAAAAAAAAAGACCAGTCATAATCTTTTCCTGTACAGCTGAAAAGAGGAATAACTGAATCAGTCCAAGACTACTTTTTTTTTTAATCAGAGAGCCCTGGTTGTGAATAAAAACACCTACAAGAGTATCCTGGTCAGATACAAATAAAACAATCACATAAAGAGAAGAGAGACCTTGAGGTCCACTGGTCAGCTCTGGATGAGTCACCTTAAAGCGCTGCTCGATGCCGGCCGCCATCCAGAGACTTAGGAAAAACAGTTACCGCCGTTGGAGCTGTGCAGTTATTGTTTTAGGAAAATTTAAGAGCATTAGAGTAAACACATTTATTCATGAATTCAAAACAGTTTCCAGAGGACTTACAAAAGTGTCAATGTCAAAAAAAAAAAAAAAAAAAAAACAGAAAACCAACAGAGCAACTGCAGGATTGGTCCCCCTGCTTTTAGGGGGCGGAGTCAGACACTCCACTTAACTTCCTGTATGGTTCTCTGAGTATCTTCACATCCTGGAAGCCTCAAACCACATGAAAGGGTTGCGTTGGGCTGTCGGCGACTGCAGACACCCAAATAAATGATCTCAGAGGGAACTGTGGAGTCACCTGATAAGATGCTGCTGCTGCCATCAGTGATGTCACAGACCTACCAGCTCTAGAAAATCAAGCTGTGAATTATTCCAGATCTGCTACATCTGTGGCACATAAACGTCTGAAGTTGTAAAGCACATCTAAAACTAACCTTTATGAAAAATATTTAATTGAGTACAAGTTGCTTTTAACAAATTAATTTGCCTTCCTTTCACTGAAAAATAAAAAAATGTACAACGATGTTGGAACTAAACCAAACCACTTCCTCCACAGGACTTTCCCAAGTATAAATGTTTTACAGCAGAGATGAAGCTCACGTATCATCCTCATGTGCCACATGTGGCCAGAGGTGCTCTCCCCAAACAAACGAGACAATCCGCCGACACGGCGACGCTCTGCTGCTCTCAGACTGGTGAACGGAGAAAAGAAAACTGATCTGAACCCGACTGCAGGCTTCATCTTATCAAGTTTAGAGAGAAACTTTAAAGACAAACTCTTTATCTCAACAAACCCTCCTGTTTACTCCAACGTGGGCCACTAATGGCTCTGATGTATGATGGGTTGCCATGGAGACACGTTTAAAACTTCCCTCTGGTTAAATATAGAAGCTTTACTCATCGAAACCCGAGTAGTGACTAATCTTAGACCAGGTCATGGACGCCCCGCCACATCATCAAAGTCCCCCTTTACTTCTTCTTTTTCTTCCACAGGAGAAGAAAAAACTTTCTCTGTGCCAGCGTGTCTGCGCTGCACAACCACAAATTTAAAATACAATATGGCGCCTGCACTAAACATTTGAATTGTTTTGAATATTAAAGTCACCGTGCGGGAGTCTGTGTTTTTAATTACCAAATAAAACTCAAACAACTTAAACAACTTAAACAAAAATATGCAAATCAGGAGCAACAGTCCTTACAGACGACACAAACTGAGGGCTGATGGGAGAAAACTGCAGATCCGGGAAGAGGGAATGTGTTGGCTGATAAGTCTGCTTCCTGAACGCTGACAGCATCGTCACCGTCGCTGCAGATGGACATGTTCAGCCAAGTTCTGCCTACTTTTTATTTATTTAAGACATTGTTTCACCAGACTGCAACAAAAGCTTCATTTCTGTGGTGCCACGCCTCCAACCACACCCTGCAGACGGGTGGGTCAAAGCCCTCCATCAGGTCCGATCCAGGAAAAGGGTTTGGCTGTTTGCTTGGAGCCACTACCTGACCAGGTCTTCAAACAGAGGCGGCAACCTCTGACTGTTAAACGCAGCTGGATTAGATGAGATTCAACTTTACTGTCATTACAGGTTACGCTACAAGGCAACGAAATGCAGTCAGGATCTAACCGGAAGCACACTTGTAATGGTACAGATATTTACATGGGTACAGGGTAGATAGGACTTACTATGATGAATTTAAATTACAGCACAAGGGATCTGTACGAGACCCACTATGAGGAAAGTATGTGTAAAGGTTATAAAAGTAAAGGTTATATACCATAGATGCTAGGGATGCACGATAACTGTTTTTTAAAACCGATACCGATAACTTTCAGCTCCTAAAGGCCGATACCGATAACACACACATATATCAATACTATGAACAAAATCAAAAAATAGTTTGGACTCTTTAAATGAACAGATATTTATTTTTTCCATTAAAAAAAACTACTGGCAAGCCTCTCATTTTCGTAAAGCTATCAAACAAACCTATTTGATATCTCACATTAATTTAATTAATTTAAAAAAATAAAGGCTCCTTGAACTGATGGAAATACATGCATCAGAATTACTAACTGAAAAAGATTAATATTTAAAGGATTTTGACTTGTGGTTCCATTTAAATTATTACCTTTAATTAAAGTAAAAGAGGTTCAGGGATTTTTTTGTTTTTTTTATCTCATGGACGCTTTAGATGAGAGACATGAAGGAGAGGGGACGAGAGGAGGGACTCGTTGCTGGCTTGCGCACGTTAGCATTAGCTCACGTTAGCGCGATTTCAAAACTCCATGGAAGTGATTGTTATGTTGTAGGTGGCTGATCAGGTTTTACGTATTAAAGCTTGTGCTTCCCTCCTCGTAGAATTCACTCGGAGGATTCATCACAAATAACCACCAAACTATCTTCTTCTAAGACTTTAACGAAGTTCCACGCCGCCATGTTTGTTGTGATCAGCGCTGTGCTGCAGGCTGCATTCAAGGTGTAACGTAAATTCCGACGTTCCTTCGTTTGCTAGTCGTTCTTTCAGCCTTTTCTATTTTTTTCTTTATGTGTAACATGTGGGAAAATACTGCGAATATCAGTTCAAGTCAGCAACTACCAAAATTATGACCGAGTTAACGAGTTGTTTTCTAGCATGAGGGGGTATTCTTGATTTTCCTGATTGAGTAATCGTTTTTCTGATTACACCGACATTACTTAAACACAACATTAACTGCTGTTCATTTAAGACAGAGGGAGTGAGGCACTGCCGTGTTGACAAAAATATATTTGTTATCGGGGCTATTTGTCGTGATATCGGAGTTATCGGAATGAAGTCATAATTCCCTGATTTCGGCCCGGTAGTTATCGTGCACCCCCAATAGATGCTGAAGGTTGTGAACAGTGAACTACTTAAAATTGAACCATATTAAAGCTCTAAAACTGCCACCAGTAAAACCAATGAAAAGAGTTTTCAGTGGCGTAAATGGGTGGCCCGCCGCTACAAACCCATGCTATCACACAGATGGAAACTTTGTTGTGATACTGGGGGATGAGCTGCTCCAAGCTCCAACCTTTACAAAAATAAAATGAACAAGCTTCAGTGAGAAATAAGTGAAGAGATTGATGAGCACAATCCATATTTCCCGGCTGACCACATTAACCTCTAGGTCCTACCAGGAGGGGATTTGTAGTAACACACATTTATGTAATCGACTCGTTTAGACGGTACATTCCTGGACAGGTTTTTATTCTTTCTGCTATTATGCTTTTAACAAGGACAGGTGGTGTCAAAATGCTCTTTTCAACTTCTACAAAAAAATAAGTTGTGTGGTGGGCGGACTGGATAGTTCTACTCTGAACTGGGTCTGTGATGTCACAATACCCGGCAGACCTGAACGGCTCATTGAATGAAGGATTTCCAAATCTAGGCTCTGCATAAAGAAGAATAATGCATCTGTCAATATTTCTAATGCTACAGAGGACTTTCCCTCCTTGATTCTTGGACTTCATGTCCAGCAGCAGAGCTGGACATCAGGCTGCATATGAGACGACGCCTGCAGCGCTTCAATAAATCACCATCAGAGTAAAGATGACTAAAGGAGCCGTTCTGTCGTAGCTCAGGGGATCAAGTTTACAGCGGTTCAGGTCTGTTTATTTGTACGGCACCAGTTCACATGTCAGGGCACATTTCACTCATTAATATTGGTGTTCAGATGCAGGTTTACAAACCACATTCCACACTAAACACGGCCTGCCAGTTTGTGTGCAGTTTCTCATCAGCTCTGAGTGATGTACATGTCTGACGCCACTGCGGGGGCTGTTGTTGGCGTTCTCAGCCAACCCAGAGACATGTGCTTTTTTTTTAACAGTCGAGTATACAAAGGCGTGTTTGAAGGGTGGCAGCGTTAAAGAGATATGTTCCTTGAGCTGAACTGCTCTGAGGACTCCACCTGTCACTGGGCGTCACGGTTGTAGGAGACGACCAGCGACATCAACAAAGAGCCGAACGTAGCTGTTGAAGCTCAGCTGAGCAGCGAGTAAAAACAGCGCGTCGGTGGGTATTAATAAAGCTGGCTTCCCGTCACAGCGAGTCCAGTCAGCCCATTCCAGAGGCCATTAAAAACCTCTGAGTCACCAGCACGTCTCTCTGGGAGCCAAGACTCCCGGAGCACCATGGCAACCAAACACCAAACAGCCCGGCTGCAGCGCAGCAGATGAAACCAGCCAAGACTGGACCGAGCGGTTCTTTCCCACCACACATGCGTCAGAAGATCTGCTTCCTTTGGAAAACAGAACTGCTGCGCAGACGTAGAAGGAGAACAGTGGCATGAATGACTACACAATAAAACAACTGAGCAGCTGGAAGTTACACAGGGAGCTTTCATCCTGCAGAGTGAGGAAACGTACAGTCAAGGAAAACAAAAAAAGCCTCAAAATTAACATCTGCAGGATATAAATGAGCCATGATAGAAGTGTTAATCCTGCTTGAGGAGGGCAGCAGCCTTGAGCCACACCCTCTGAATCACATACAATCCCACCGTTTCACAGTTCTGCTTCAGCACGTTTTAATCACCCTGGAAAATATTAATAGAAAGCATATCAAATGGAAATATGCTTTAGTCTACCACGCAGGAGGTCCAGGTTTGAATCCTGGTTGCGTCAGGAAGGGCATCCAGCATAAATCAATCATGCTGATCACTCCGTTGTTGCAACACCAAACAGCCAGCAGCTGGGAACAAAGGTCTTCTCATATACATTTCTAGGGATCCACAAAGAGAAATATGAGCTGAAACTACAAAAAAAAATCACTTATTTTGCATCTTCAGGTCAGATGATGTACCCAATAGGTTTCTTTTTTTTTTAGGGAGCAACTGGCTCCTGTGAACATGTGCAGCAGCAGCAGCAGGAGGAGTTATTGGCTCACAGCTCATCAGAAGCTGCACTAGTCACCCTAAAGGCTCAGACAGCTCTGTGTGTGAGGCCACTGTCTTGAAAATGAGTGTAAAAGCATGACAAGGGTGTGATTTCTTTCAGTAGTGCTGCTCACCAGGTTATGAAATGTAAAGATAATACCTGAGAAAATGACTTTAAAGAAAATGTGACTAAGAAATGTATAAGTGGTATAATATAGGAGATCTTTGTACTTTGGTTTAGTAATAATAATAACAGGTTTATTAATAATTATAACACTGATAGCACCAGTAATGATGAAAGCCTAATACACATTCCAATCCATAAGGGTGAGCAAAATGCCTATATTTAGAAGTTTCACTTTCTTCTGCTCTTCCGCTCCAGCTGAGATGTTGACACATTCCCAGGAAGACGGCGCTGGCTGAGGCCTCCAGCTAATGTCTGATGTGAACACATCCAGCTGCATAGCTGAAACCATATCAACATTCCACAGACGAGAGCTTACGTTTCCTGAAACCTCTGATCACAAACACATCTGCAGGGCCAGCTTCGTTTAAAGATCATCATATGACTTCGACATGAAAGCAGCTCGAACTGTGAACATCCACTGTAGATAAAGCAATTCCTGAAAGAAGGCAACGTTTATCTGGCTCCTCTTCCATCTCCATCACCGGGACTTTGACTGCTGGAAGTAACTATGGAGGCTCTGATCTCGGGAGGATGAACAGTGACAGCTCATGGGAATCCCGTTTCTTCTCTCCATAACAAATATTGTGGAAGGTTCCACTTAATACTATCGTGAAAACACTGTGTCATCTGGTCATTCAACCAAAGTAGTGCCGTTATTCTGGAAAGATTGGAGCCATTCGTTTGCACAGGCTTTGTTTCTGACACCCTCAAGCTATTGAGACATTTCTCAGGGCTTGCCAAGTGACAAATCCTTCCACCCCAGCTCCCAGGAATGTTACTGACAGCACAGTTGGGTCTGACTCCACACTACATTCCTGCCAGACAATCAGTGCTGCACCACCCCGTTGTTCAGGACATAGGGCGTGAACTGAACCAGAGGCAGAGCAGCAGCAAATGTCAAATACAGCAGTCAGATGTACATGTGCTGCTGTGCTGACTCCAATCACTGCCACGGAAACACACTTGGATCCGACTCTGCTGTCTGTCTCCAGATAGCAAAGTATGTTTCAGCCAAACTCGGTCCAAATCTGCAGTTCTCTTTGACCCACATTTTGTTTTGACTGACAGCATTGACTCAAGTTGAGTGCAGTGGCCTCATTTCTACAAGACGTGACGTAATCCCTCATTTTCTTGGGGCCACATTTGGCCCCCACAACACCTGCTGCCATGTCAACACTTCCCCAAACCATAAAACATTTGGCCCAGTTCAATCAATTTGGCCCACACAGCACTTACCGGTGCTGTGACCAAGAGAAGCCCAGATCAGGCCCAAATACGTCCTGCGATGAGGGTCAAGCCATAAAACGGCTACTTGTTGTGTTTGTCACTTTCACAACATACATAATCCACTCGAACACAAGTAAAGTAAATGTTGCCTTTACTGGGTACTTGGAAAAGCATTACAGTGCACAATCAATGCGTGACAAATCACTACTCTATTAATAATGGTGATATTACTCTAGGTAACCTGTAGGTTAAGTATCAATGTGCATAACAAAGTAGTCCCTGTAATATAACTAAAAGTAGTTCCCATATCAAATGTGAACATAACATTTCCTCCCTTTCAGCATTGATGTCTATCTGATATACTAAAGAAATAAATTCAATACCCTATACCTATAGGCAATCATATTTTAAGGAAATCACGTTAATCTAAACACCTTAACTTTAACCTTAGTGCTAAACTTAACACTAAAACAACTAACACACATTAAACATAACTAAGACAATGTATTCTTTTGTTAAGTTAGAAGGTCAATATATCAGGAGGACGATGAGCTCTTTCAGGATAGTGTCTCTCTTGAGTATCAGAGCTCTGAGCAGGAACCTCGGGTTCTGCATTGTCAGGTGTAGCATTTCCATCTTCAACTTGAAGTGGGGGCTCTGAGGCTGTGCACATGAGTTCATCAGAATCCTCAGAGACATGAACATCATCCTCAGGGCTGTTGTTGGTTGCATGATGAGCAGTTGCATCTAGCAGTTGGTTGACGTGTCTGCGCCAGATGTGATGTCCAATCTTCACTGTGTAGGTCAGTGGCCCTGTCTTGGACAAGACTTCACCACGCTGCCATTTCTGCTTTGATTGACGATAGTCTCTAGCTAGAACTTGTTGTCCGATCTCAAAGTTTCTCACATGACCAGTCTTTGCTTTGTGGAACTGTTTTCGCATGATATCTCTACGCAGGTCAGGCTTTAGCACATCAAGACGCGACCTCAGTCGTCTACCCACGAACAATACAGTTGGAGCTTGTCCTGTCGTAGCATGGTCAGCGTTTCTGTAGGCATGTAAGAACTTTGCCATCTTTTCTTGCAGAGACATGTGGGAGTTTGACATCGTTTTCACTGACTGTTTAAAGGACTGGACAAAGCATTCAGCTAGGCCATTCGTAGCAGGATGGTAGGGTACGGCTGTGGTGTGCTTGATACCATTTCTCCGGATAAATGACTGAAACTCTTCAGAGGTGAACTGACTGCCATTGTCACTGACAAGGCGTTCGGGCAATCCTGTTCTGGCAAACAGTGTGCGGAGTACTTCGACTGTTTTTGTGGTTGTAGCGTTTTTCACAATGAAGACCTCTGGCCACTTTGAATATGCATCGACCACAACAAGGAACATACGATCGAGGAAAGACCCAGTGTAGTCTACATGAATCCTTTTCCAAGGAGCGGTGGGCCACTCCCAGCTGTGGACAGGAGCAGGTGGAGGCTGCTTTTGTGTCTGCTGACACCTGGAACACGACTTGGCCTCCTCTATCTGTAGATCAATGCCTGGCCACCATATGTAGCTTCTTGCAAGGCTCTTCATCTTTACAACGCCCATGTGTCCCTCATGGAGTGCTTCCAGGACGTTGGAGCGCAGCTTGGGCGCAGCACTACGATTCTGGTTCCCCACATGATGCACCCATGACACACGGATAGCTGTTCACGTCGACTGAAGTACTCCGGTAAGCCCACTGTATTTTTAGCAGGCCACCCCTTCACCGTTAGCTCAAACACCTTTGCCATGGTTGGATCTCGGCTGGTTTCCTGTTTGATCTGTGCACTTGTGACAGGTAAGTTCTCGACATGGGCTAGATGGAACATTTCAGCTGGGTCTGCAGACGCATTGTCCTCAGGCTCACAAGGCAAGCGTGAGAATCCATCAGTGTTGCCATGCTGCAGTGTGCCTTTGTACTCAATCACATAGTCATGTCCACCTAAGAACAATGCCCATTTTTGCAAGCGTGCTGCAGTCATCGCCGGAATTGACTTCCTAGGGTTAAAAATGGCCACTAGGGGTTGGTGGTCTGTAATTAATGTGAAGCGCTTTCCATATAAGTACTGATTAAATTTCTTCACACCCCACACAAGGCTAAGCCCTTCCCTGTCAATTTGTGCATAGTTCTTTTCAGCAACACATAAGGATCGAGATGCAAAGGCAATGGGACGTTCAGAGCCGTCTGGCATTTTGTGTGAAAGGATGGCACCGATGCCATATGGGCGAGGCATCACAAGCCAGTCGAAGGGGCAAGTCTGGGTTGTAGTGTGTCAGTACTCTTTCTGATGTGATGTGTTCCTTCGCACTCTTGAACGCTATGTCACAGCTTTTCGTCCACTTCCATGTCACTTTGGTTTGCAGAAGGCTGTTCAAGGGGTGAAGCGCTGTTGCAAGATTCGGCAGGAATTTGTGATAGTAGTTCACTAATCCTAAGAATGAGCAGTGCTGTGAGACATTGGTGGGCTTAGGCGCTTTCAGGACAGCATCAATCTCATCCTGAGATTTATGGAGACCGTCTCGGTCAATTCTGTGCCCACAATACTCAATGGAGTCTTTAAAGAAGACATTTGTCCTTATTGGCCCTAAGTCTACACTCAGCTATCCTATTTAGGACTGCTTCCAGATTCGCCAAATGAGAGCTGTCATCTTGCCTATGATGACTTTTTCGACTCAGGATCCATTACCATTTGTAAATAAGCCTGGGCCAAATCAATCTTTGAAAAATGTTGCCCACCGGCTAGTGATGCAAAAATGTCTTCTATGCGGGGCAATGGGTATTGATCTGCATGAAGGACTGGGTTGATCGTTACCTTGAAGTCACCACATAGCCTAATTGCACCATTTTTCTTCACAACAGGTACATTTGGGGTTGTCCAGTCTGACCATTCAACCTTGGATAGAATGCCTTGGTCCTCTAGCCGTTGTAACTGTCTCAAGTCTTGGTTGTAGCGCATAGGGGACAGGACGAGCTTTCAGGAACTTGGGCGAGGCATGCTCATCTACTGTGACTCGTGCCTTCATCTGCTTGAGAGTCCCGTTGCCTTTACTGGGTACTTGGTAAAGCATTACAATGCACAATCAATGCATGACACATCACTACTCTATTAATAATGGTGATATTACTCTAGGTAACCTGTAGGTTAAGTATCAATGCGCATAACATAAAGTAGTCCCTGTAATATAACTAAAAGTAGTTCCCATATCAAATGTCAACATAACACTACTGCACGTTGAATCTGTACCTCCAATATGTCATTTTACAAGATAATCTGTTCACTGCCATCCGTGACTCCTCCTACCTCGCCTTGAGCTCCTTGTGCTCCTCCCTGATCTTGCTGAGCTCCAGCTGCAGGCGCGCCTCTCCTTGGCTACCTGGTCCAGGGTCCTGCGGGCGTCAGCCAGCTCCGTCTCGTAGGCGGCCTTCATGCCCGACAGGTCGCGGGTGACCATGGACTCGGACTCAGAGATGCGCAGCCGCAGCCCGGCGTTCTCCGCCTCCAGCGAGCGCACCTTGTCGATGTACACGGCCAGCCGGTCGTTGAGGTTGCACAGATCCTCTTTCTCCTGCAGCCTGGTGATGCGGGCCGGGGAGACCCCGGAGGTGGCGCTGCGGCCGCTGCGTCTTTGGCTCGGAGTTTCCATCGCAGTTGTGGCTCAGTGAGAGGTGTGGACGGGGGGGTGATGGCTGTGCAGGAGGAGATGAATACACAGAGAGAAGAAGAGATTCAAGAGCGTCACCAAATGCTGCACGAAGCAAAAACAATATGAACAAAGTAGGGATGCACATGGTTAACCGTTTAACCGTTAACCGATAACAGTAACTCTAACCGATTAATACTAACGGTCAATTTTGTTTTTAAGCTACGTAATTCAGTCAACTCACGGGGGCGTGTCGACAGGTGCAACACATGCCATCACATGCGTCCCATCAGCCCACTTTACAGCGAAGATGAAGAGAGCAAAAAGGAGTTCTGTGCAGCGTTGTACCTGAACGCGTTCATTGAATGAAATTTCACGAACTAGTTCATATTTTTCGTGAACGTGAACTGAGCGCGTTCACTTTCTCCTTCACCAGCGGGGGACGTGAACGAGTTCATTTGGGCAGTTGTGAACGACGCTCTTTCAAAGTTCATGCACGGTCAAAACTGTTCCAGGTTGCCAGCGAACCCCATTTAAAATCCACCACAAACGAGCCTGATATGTATCTGGGGAAATCAATCAAACATGGAAACACGGCTGTCACGTCTGTTGATTACAAAAAATGAACTATTTAGTTCATTTTTTGGTGGCTATTACAACGGATTGCTGGACCGCGCTCACAACAGAGAGCCAGTGGCGGCAGCAAAACATTTTCATTGCAGTTGCTTAGTGGTTGCTAAACAGTTGTATGGAGTTGCTGGACAATTTACTGCAATACCAATTAAATAGCATAAATATGGATATGTATGTCATTACCGGCCTACTTAATGCTCCTCAGGCTCTTCTTGTTCTATTTGCACGGGCTCAATCTCAGCCGCCTTACGCTTCAACAGATAGAAAAGTGACATCAAAATGGAGCGCTAACGGCCTGGTTTTTTTTTTTCCCAAGCTGACTTCGCGTGACCCCTGCAGGCCAGCTCTCGCGAGACAAGTCTCTCTCATCGTTTTTGTCTTCCTTTTATTTTAATTTAAAACAAAAACACATGAAATTAATTTTAAATTAAATTGTCACCATTTTTCTTTTATTTAACACAATTAAGATTTTTTCATTTTTAATAGTCTCCATTCTTGGGGTTACTTTGAGGTTGCTAAGCCATATTTTGAGGTTGCTATAGCAACTGCAAGCTACCCCCCAGCACAGCCCCTGCAGAGAGCTACGTGACAATTACATGTCACTATATCGATAAGTAATGGAAAGTTGGGATGTCCCGATCCCGATCCCCTGATCGGATCGGCCTTCGATCTTAAAAATTTAAGGTGGATCGGATCGGCCGATCAGCCTTATTATAACACGCCGATCTTTTTTTCATTATTTTTTTCCTCAAAAAGTGATCCTGATTAACACAAATTAATAAAGTAATCATATTACACAAACAAAAATATTTTTTAAACTATATACATTGAATAATTTGCACTGAAATGAGGTTTCCCAGCAGCGCTGTCTTGTATCCACCTTAAAAGTTTCAAGACTGGCGGCGTCAGGCTAAACTTTAGCAAAAATGTCAGCAGTGTGGCAGCGCTATAAAATTACAAAGACCGACGCTTCAACTGCGACTTGAAACGTGTGGAAGGCTGAGATATCATGATGGGTAAGTAAGAAGAGAGTTTACAACACCACCAATTTAATCAGACACTTAAAAAAGCACCCAGCACCGATCACCGCAGCCTTCTGTCAGGTACCATGGTGCCGTCGGCACCAGCTTTGGCAGCAAACGCTCTGTGAAACTTTTAAAAGAAAGAAACTCCCGAAAGACTCGGAGAAATACAGAAAAATCACCGAGCGAATCGCGGAATGTATTACTGAGGACGACCAGCACATTTACAAGGCATTTAACCGGCTCATTAATTACCTCGAGCCTCGTTCCCGTCATTACATGAACAACAAAGGACACAAAGGTGCGCGAACATGTTCAGCGGGTCTTGAATGAAGTTAAGTTAATATTTTATGTTATTTTTATTCTGATGTGATTTCATTGATTGCAAAGACTTCTGCTAGTGTTTTCATTGCCTTTAACTGCTAGCCAAGTTCACCTGCTGCTATTTAAATGGAAGTGCTTTGTTCTTTAGTACTGAGACTGTTGAACAGTCACTGTTCTGTAACTAAATGTGTTTTATAATAATTCTCCCAAACAAAAAAGAAAGAAAGAAGAGTGTTTAGATAAGTTATTGTTTATTTTATGAGATGATAAAAGCTATTAATCTCAGCTTGGATGCAGGCCTATTTATTAATGTACACAGGAAATAAAATGCACAGGAAGTTAAACTCTGTTTGCCCACTCAAAAAAAGTGAAATCGGATCGGAAAAAATCGGAAATCGGCCGATCATCAAAATTAAAGATCGGAAATCGGATCGGGACCCAAAAAACGTGATCGGGACATCCCTAATGGAAAGTTAATTCTGCCGTCCTGTTAACGCAGAGCATGCTGGGTAGACACACAGCTGATAACCTCACAGCTAAACTGGTTGATGCAGTGGAGACGTGGGGACTTGGTGGGAAAGTGTCCGCATGCGTCCATGACAACGCGTGCAACATCGTGGCAGCCAACTCTCCCGGACAGGTCAGGTGGGTCGGAATGGTGGGACATTTGTGTGTCGGAATAGCGGTATTTCAGGATGGTGATGTGTCTAAATGGTGGTATGTTGGAATGGCAGCATGGAAGGGCATTTAAATCTTAGGGCATCGGTTAACGGTCATAAAAAAAAAATCCAAAATTTGCATCCCTAGTGCAAAGTCTTTATTATTGATGCACAATGGCAAGAAGAATAAACAAAATAATAAATGATAAAAATAATTTCTTCGATGCATCTGGATGCAGATGTCAGCGGCATCCATCAATCTACATCAGAAACTGGTTGTTACTGGTTAACTGATGACACAATGTTGACAGAAAAAAAACCCCCAAAAAAAAAGCAAAAATAAATGCCAGGGACAGTTGATGCTTTGCACATAAAAGACTCTCAGGACTTCTGAACCTCGAGATGATCAAGAGAGTCAAAAATAAGCTTAGAGATTTCTGAGGACGCACGCTAAAGCCACGTCTGAACAGCTGGAAGATGAAACGCTACCAAGAACCAAGAAAACAGTTCAGCTGCCTTTGACTCATGATCCATGACTGACATCTAACCTGATCTAACCAGCCTGCTTTCATCTGTGCGAAAAAATGTTTATAGAAATGTTAAAAATGCTCCTCACCTGGCCAACCGTTACCACGCACTTCACAAATATGCTTCCTGTGAAATGGATCTGTTATCTCACCTATCCACAGCCATTTCCAACGTACCATCCAATCATTACAGAGTGGGGGCGGTCTTTATGCAACGACTCAGAGGACTATCCCAGAACCACTACTCAGAACAACCAAGATGGCGGCTGAATACGTCATAGCCCCTTAGATCAGGAAGTCATTACTCCAAAACCAGTGACAGTGATTCCACCAGCATTTCCACTCCATCCCACACCAGTGACGGTGTCTTCTGTTGGTGGAGGTCTGGCTGCCACTCTGCCTACGCTACAAGCTTCGTTTCCTAACCCAGTCCTCATGGGACGCTGTCCTGAATGTCTTAGATGTTTCCCGTTTGTCTCTGAATTAGAGATGGGCGATACGACGCCCACACAAATACCAAGATGAAGCATTTTGATGAATTAATTATGATTAATGAGCAGTTATTTAGTGTTGTTCTTTGCCCTCATCCATCCCAACATGGTTTTTGCTGTAAATATTCTCAACTATTAAAACGGGGATATATTTCTTAATGAAAAATATCCCAGTGTCCTACGTGACCAAGACTGCAGGATGTTTTTAAGGGAACATTAACAACACAGTACATGGATGCAGTGGTGCGAACATGTGATCCTCCAGGGGGCAGCACCAGTCGAAACCTGTCATTACCGCTGCATTCAGGCTTTTGGAAGATACGAAACCTCCTCGTGTCTAACAGAGAACTGGTGATCAAGACGGTTGTGCACAGTTGGCTGCATGATCTAAAAACATTTAATGGAGCCAGCACACAACAAGAATGTTCACCGCCCCTCAGGCTAAAAACCTGTACAGGAGTTTGCGCAACATGCCAGTTAGCATTAAGGTATTTATGTTAGTGAGTTTTTTTCCCCTGGAAGTACACCTTCTTAATCACAGACAAGCTAATCTTTAATCAAATGTGTTTTTAGGGAAAGATCCTGTCTCAGATGATTTCAGCTCACACTTCTGCTTGATCACACATTGAGAGATCCTTTTACTTCTGGAGTCAGCGTCACAGTCAGGACATTAGTGAAAATGAATTTTATGAGATCTCTTCCACTCTTTATCACAGTTCTGATTTTTTTTTTTTTTTTTTAGATGATTGTTTTATGGGAGATAGTATAAGAGCGTTCATGTCCCCGCCCCGCCTTTGACAGATATTTTCACTACAAACCAACCCCCTGAGATAACATCTCCAGCTGGAATACTTTAACCACTCACTCCAGAGGTTTACCCACAAACGCAGACTTGCAAATCTCTGCTACCTCCCGAGGCTATTAAATTATAATTACCCTTAAAACACACAGCTCTGACCAGGAGTGGCAAAAAAAAAAAAAAAACTCAAGTCCCTCCTCCTCCTCCTCCTCCTCCTCCTCCAACTCCAACTCCAACCAGAGCTGGTGAAATGGAGAAAAACCACAAGGAAAGCTGCTGATCTTCAGCTCAGACCAGCGTGCTCCTCAGTGATCATACTGGCTGAAAACACTTGCAGCAGCAGCAGAAATAATAACTCTATAATGCTCCAGGATGCTCTGGGAAAAGCACATAAGAACCTGGAGTCTGGAGGGCTGAGACGCAGACGCTGCAATGAGAGATTGAGTTGCTGAAGATGAAACACGTTTTATGATTTTTTTTTTTTTTCTTGCATACATTTGAAAAGGAAATATGACTGAATCAGTGTAGCTAAAAACCTGCAGCAAAGGTGAATGAACCAAAAGAACAGCAGCAGCAGCAGCACGGTAATCATGAACCAGATGTGACTGACCAGATGTGACTGTGCGTCTCAGCAGCTCCAGACCTGACACACTTTTTCCAGCACATGACTTTCCCTCCGGAGTGGGAGGACACAGCAGCCATCCAGCCCCTTCACCAGCCTTCAGCAAGCACACACATGAATGCCCATGTGGGTGGGATCCACGCACACGCCCACAGGAGCAAACACACACACGCGGACTTCAGAAGACCCCCCGCCTCGATAAACTTTGAATAAATGAAGCATCTATTTGAGCCGACAGTGTGAACAGGCGCTGCTCTGCTCCTCAGTCAGACCATCATACACCACAGCTGTTCCACAACAAAATGGACCAGTCAAACCAGCAGCAAACGGAGAGCAGCAACAACAAAAATGTCACGAAGGAGGCTTACCTCAGCTGGTTGAGACCGCAGCCTGCTGGCGGGGAGAAAAGAGAGAGTGCTGGACCTTTCTAGAAGTTTATCTGCTGCTGCGAGAGCGTGTCAGCAGCTGTGAGCCCGGACGAGCAGAGAGAAGCAGATCCGTTGAGCGAGGCGGTCTCGGTGGGTGTGTGCACCTTTGGCTCGAGCCCTGAACTGGTTTCCAACCAGCGCTCACTGCAGCACATGTATGTGTCGCTGAAGAGGGGAGGAGGAGGGGCAGGAGCATGAGGAAGAGGAGGGTGGGGCTCCTGAGGAGGAGTCAGCCGAGACAGCGAGCATTTTGTGTGTGTGTGTGTGTGTGTGCTCACACACAGAGCGGCTGCTGAGCTTCATCTCCACAGCGACGTTATCTTTTCCGACCTCAGAGGCTGGAGAGGGTGACCTGTAGGGCGATTTTATCGATTCTGCAATATATATTGTATCGTGAGCCAAATATATCATGTCGTATCGCTACAGCCGTAGTGACCTGTCAATAAAACACGGACACGCCGACGAGCGACTGTCCGAATGTGACAGTCACACCCTGGCGCTCCGAGGGACACGTTCCCAGCCCAGGAAAATGAATTTAGGCAAATATAAAAAGAAGAATCTCTCTCTTCCATCCTCACAGAGAGAGAAACCAAAAGCTGCTTGGCAATCAGACACGAGCGACCTTGGCACGCACACGCACGTTGTGGAAAGATAACCAAACAAGTGCAAAGTGCATATAAATCATTCATCACCTCCCAGCAGCACCCTGGTGTTATCCATGCAGGAAAAATCCCTTAAATCTGAGATACTGCGCTCCCAGTAAGTGAATGAATAATTCCCACAAGTCATCTTGAAAGTCTAAAACTGACACTGAAACTGACGCAGGTCTTATATTTATTTCATCGGGGTGGAGTTAATGGAATCACAGGTCCAATCAAGTTCGGATGCAGAGGAAAAAGACATTTTCTATGTGCCCATCTCTGTGTGTGTGTGTGTGTGTGTGTGTGTGTGTGGGTTCGTCTCCTGGAAATGGAAATGGAAGCAAGTCCATTCATGTGTGTGCGTCCAAGTATGAGCCGTGTGGTTAAATAAGGCCCGGGCCGGCACCTCTGTTTTTGGGCATGGGGCCGGCCCGGAGGCTGAGGGAGGTTCCGGCTCCACTGTGACCGTCCAGCAGAACGCTGGCTGAGTCACACGTCTGTTAACCGTTCACATGTTCAGCTCAGGCTTCCTCGCTTAAAATCAGAAGGAAACCGGCTACAGGACATAACAAAAAAAATATATACACAATGAACAAAAGATATAAACGCTACACTTTTGTTTCTGTTCCCATTTTTCATGAGCTGAACTCAGAGATCCAAGACTTTTTTCTATGTACACAAAAGCCCCATTTATCAGTAATTGTAGACAAACCCATCTAAATCTGTTAGTGAGCACTCAACCCACCCACCTCACAGGTGTGACATATCAACATGCTGATTAGACAGCATGATTATTGCACAGGTGAATCTTAAAAGGATGCTCTAACGTGCAGTTTCACCACACGGGACAATGCCACAGATGTCACGTGTGTTTTGAGGGAGCGTGTGATTGGCGTGTTGACTGCAGGAATGTCCACCACCGCTGTACTGACTCGTGTCAGTACATCATGCACTGTGCATTATTTTTTATTGTCATTGAGGAATGCATTTTTTAAGTTAGTAATTTGTAATTCTGATGCATGTATTTCCATCAGTTCAAGGAGCTTTTATTTTTTATTTCAGTCAGTAATGAACCTTATTTAAGTTGATGTGAGATATTAAATAGGTTTGTTTGATAGTTTTACAAAAATGTTTGAGAGGCTTGCCAATAGTTTTTCATAGGAAAAAAATAAATATCCGTTAATTTAAAGAGTCAAAAGTACTTTTGGTTTTGTTCATAGTATTGATGTAATGATCTTAGATGTGTGTGTGTTATAGGTTTATCGGTATCAGTTTTAAAAAACAGTTATCGTGCATCCCTAGTTACTGTACAGAGTAACTGTTATTTTATGTTCCCAAAAAGTTAATATAAGGACACTTTAGCACTAACAAGGAGTTGAAAGAGAAACTAATGATGTAAATGCAAACACATGATATCCAACATGTGATTGTCTTGATGATTGGGTTCCAAAACGGTCCTCATGAAACGTTTAGTCTGTGGAGCAGCAAAGATGTCAACAAGATCACTGAAATTCTTTAAAACAAAAATGACTGGAAGCAATGTGCATATTTTTCTTTCTATGGTGCAGAATATCAAAGCTCTCATTTCATCATATTGTCATTAATTTTACGGTGGTCTCTAGTCTGAAATAATGTCCTGAGAGTTGGTTTCAACGAAAAATATTCTACAGCCATCTTGTTTCAAGCTGTTTTAGTTCTATGAAAACAAGGATAGTAGAGAAGATCCTTATTGATATTAGAGGAAAACATCTCGCCTCTGATTGGCTGACAGCACTGTGACTCCCTCTGATTGGCTGACAGCACTGTGACTCCCTCTGATTGGCTGACAGCACTGTGACTCCCTCTGATTGGCTGACAGCACTGTGACTCCCTCTAGTGGTTCTTCTTCAGTTGGTTTCCGTCAACTTAAATACAGATAACCGGCAGCTAATTGCAAAACACGTGAAAAATGTCTTCAGACTAGAGGTCTTCGGAACAACTCGACAACCCGAGATTCCAACCTGAACTGAATCGGGTCTCGGGTCCGTTCAAAAGACGTGACTCCGGGTTCGGGTCTGAATCAGTACAGTTAGTCTCGTGTGCGGTTGGTGCTCTCTGACAGGCTGGGTCCATGTTTACTTGAGAGAGGTAAAGATATTGGCGGTGGCAGCCAATGTCAGGACTCAGGGCAATTAAATGATTATTAATTAACGTGGTGTGTTTGTCATAAAACAATTGTGTTGCCGTAGCGTGTTATTAGCGGTTTGCCCGGTAGCTGTAAAGCACAACGGATCGGCAACATGACAACGCTGGATGAGAGAACATATTCACCACACGTCCTGACCGGTGTAGGCTATTAGCGTTAGCAGTTGCTAGCAATAGCATCTGTAACCACAAAGAAAATAATCGACGTGGATTTATTGTTGTTTCCATCACGTAGCCTATGTAGCAACTGAACCGGTAGAAGAAGACAACTTTAGGTAAGAAAATCAAGTTTTATTCAACGCTAGACAACTTTAACAGGAGCAACTTTGGGCTGGATTGTCTCAGTTCGGTTTGTGGTTAGACACTAAAGACTCGGGTCGGATCGGTTCCAGGTCCAAATATCGCAGGTCCATTCGGGTTCGGGCCCCCGGACTTTTGATAGTAGCTCGGGTCGGGTCGGTTTCGGGTCGAATTTTCACGGGTCCATTCGGGTACGGGTCCATGAAAGTGGACCCGTGAAGATCTCTACTTCAGACATACAGCCATATTATTTTGATCCTGGCCAAAAAACTCTCTAAACACCAACTTATCAAATTTTAGGTTGGAAGATTATAGATTTAGCAAGCTAACGTTGCTCTCTGGGTAGAAGTTACCGGGTGGTTCTGGACGGTACCATACCTATAGCTGGTCCCAATGTCATCCATGCTACAGCCTATTAACGAGTAGAATAACAGGCTTTTGAAACAACAACCGTAGTTGAGAAAAAAAATCGTTTACTTACAGCCTGTGAGCTGGTGGTTGATCGTTGTGATGGCACAGATCCAGGTTTTAAGCACAACTTATTTTACTGTCTGCACCGTAATTTAAATACCGTATTGGCCCGAATATAGGACGACTGATTATAAGACGACCTCTATTTTTCAGATATAATTTTGGGAAAATAAAAATATGTGGAAGACAAAAGGTTATTCATCAAACAACTTCTTATTGTACAATCACTGTAGAAAAACTCACACAGTGATAACATTCTGCTGTATTGTTAAACATTTTAATGATTTCATCTTTTTAGGAAGTATGCTACCATATTTAAAGTACAGGTACGTGTCAGGTTTCCATGTTATTGAAGATCAAGGTATAGTAGTATTTAACAAACTGCTGTTTATTATGCTAATAAACATCAGATCTGCTCCCTGTGTTCACTGTGATGCTCCATCTTACTGATTACTTCGGTGCGGCTCCATCTAGTGGCGCAGGTGTGTAACTACAACTGAAAAGTCTAGACCTCGATTATAAGACGACCCCTGTTTTTGAGAATATGATTTCTAGAATAAAATATCGTCCCATATTCGGGCCAATACGGTACTCATTTTGATCAGAACACAGAAGTAAAGTTGCGTTATACTTCTCTGGTGGTGATCCAAAAATAAACTCCAACCATTTCTTCCCTAGATCCTCTTTCTTAGGAACGACACGCAATGTAGCTTTGTTACTGTCACAAACAGCACAGCCACGAACTTTGTCTGCCACGTTTTTGAATTGTTAGCTCCTCTTTGTTTGCTTGTTCATCAGCTCTGCTTCCCATAGACATATATAGATAGACGCCGCATCGAACGCTACTCCCTACTGGCGCTGACGAGATTTGGGGCCGCCATCTTGGACCGGTCACCCGCTCCGCTCAGTGTTATTTATCTCATAGGTTTATGAGAGGAGACAGCCTAATTGGCCAGATGAACACACTCATAAAATTCAATAATCTGTTTTGTGGAGACATGGTACACCTTGTTTAAGATTTTTTTTAATCGATTTTTTAAAGGTTTTTAAAGATTTTTTAAAAACTGAACAAAGGAAGACTACAAAACCAAGGACCAAGGACACAAAACCCCTCAGATCATGACAATATTAAGATTCAATATTAAGACAATATAATGCACTATAGGCTACAGAGTGACATTGAAAAACATAGCAATAGCATATAGCAATATAATTTTCTTCAATAGCAATTCTTGTGTCAGTTGTAATCTAAGTCAGTGTTATGGAATATGACTTATCAAGTCTCAGTTCATAGCCGGGTGAACAATAAACATACTGTAGCATTGTTAACTGCCATTAGCTTAGCGTCGTTTCATTAACTTTACGGTAACAAAGGATCCTTGCTCCTTCTCAACTCTGGTAATATTCAATGAACAAAATATAACCAATATTATAGTAACCCACTGAGCAATAGACTTCTCGTTTAAGTTCACACACGAAATTCGCCCGTCTATAATCGGTCTATATTAACGCAAATCTATACGGTACAATTTAATCCATTAATAATTAAATACAAAATAAAACAATAGTAAATTGTATAAATGGTGGCCAAATGCTGGATTAAAACATTTTTAACAGTCATTGATCAATGTACAATGTAGTTTAGATTTAGAAACGGCTAGTCTAAAACTTTCATTTAGACCAGTGGTAGACCGATTCTAGCCCAGACGTCTAGGGACCGTTAGACATTTATTAGTTTATTAGACATTTATTAGACGTCTTTTAGACCGAAAAATATGTTACATCTTACTTGTGAAAAGTAATCCCCTGAGCCCTGCTTCTGATGGTCCGCCGATTGGAGCAGGAATATCCCACACAATGTTCAGGCATGTTCTCTCACTTGTGCTGCGACTCGACGTACGGTAATACTACTACGGTTATAATCCCAGAGAATGACCGGTCCAAGATGGCGGCCGCATTTCTCCTTCCAAACAGCCAAATGCGGCGTCTATCTCTATATATGTCTATGGTGCTTCCCGCCTGCAGCTGCCATGTTTTTCCGGGGGCGGGGCTACTGTTCAACGTGACGTAGGCCGGTACATGGCTTTTTCCATCCAGCCGTGTTTCCAGCTGTTTTCTATCACAGGCTGATACAGACTACAGGGACAGAAGAGACTTTTGAAATTGAGCATGCAAGTGCAACTTCAACTGACCTATGGTAATTAAGAAA
This sequence comes from Hirundichthys speculiger, assembly GCA_018398805.1. Lineage (NCBI taxonomy): Eukaryota > Metazoa > Chordata > Actinopteri > Beloniformes > Exocoetidae > Hirundichthys > Hirundichthys speculiger. The sequence continues at coordinate 21,573 of JAGFBZ010000800.1, read as the reverse complement.
AAAAACAAGAGTTAAACGGTTTGTTGTGGAAGGGAGACCTTTAAACCACTCAAGAAATCTGGAGAAATTTCTGAGTAAAGAATAAGGGGGTAACTCATGGTCTCTGAGCCATCAGACATCACTGCATCAACAGCTGATAAAACCACATGGACGAGGGATTACTGTAGAAACCTTTGTCACCAACTAAAAACATTTACACAGTCTACTTAGGGCTTTAATGTGTAAAAAAAAACAGAAGCCTGGTCCAGAGACGGCGCCACCATCTCTGGGCTCAGAGGCATCTGCCATGTAGTCTGCACCAAAGAAAACAAAGATCCCTCCAAAACACTTTCAGCTACAAGTCCACATCCCAGACTCTGTGATGGGGTTGTTTTAATGCAGAAGACCCACATGCTGCCTTCAGGACCAGAGTTTTTATCAAGGACATCCATGTACTTTTTTTTTTTAACAAAACAATGGCTGCGGTTACATGATGTTTTTTAATTCGGAATTAAAATTAGGAATTAAATAATTCTGAATTAAACTATTTTCCTTCGAGTTTACATGGAAATAGTAATTCCGAATTAAGGTTTACATGGAAAACACGTTTGTTCGGCTTTATCCAACTCCGCTTTAGGTCTGGGGGTTGGGAAGGGTTCTGATTGGATGGGGGGGGCGGACGTCTTTACATCTACCGGAAAAAAACAAACTTAGCTAACTCGGTTAGCAACAACATTCCACTTATTTTTGACCTGGGTGGCGTCTCTATCTGTGAAACCTCCTTCATTTAACCTGGCCGCTACAACTTTGAAACGCTCACAATTTTTATGTTTCCTGTCATCTGTTCTTTTAATTATTTCCAGTTCCTCCAAGCTATTTATTAAATAAATCGTCTCTGCTCTTGAACACCGTTTACTGCGTGCTGCCGGAATATAAGCGTCATCGCGACAGACGGGCAAGAGAACGGGCATGCGCAGAAAGACGGGAATTAATTTAAACAGGAATGAGTGTTTACATGACCGCGGAATTACTTAATGCGGAATTAAAATGGGAATAAACCAGCCACTTACTTCGGAATTAAGTTTAATTCGGAATTGACATTTTCCATATGGAATTAAGTGTTTACATGGTAACTTTTATTCAATTTAACTTTAATTCTGAATTAAAGAGGAATTAAACTTCCCATGTAAACGCACCCAATGATAAACCAAAGTCTGTGCACATTACAAAGTCATGGCTGAGGAAGAGGAGGGTACAGATACTGGTGTCTCTGCGGTCCTCATCTGTCACTAACAGAACGGTAGACATTTTTAAATCAAGGATGATGATGATGCTGCAGTGCTGGACACCTTGAGAAGTGTTTGTAAGAAAAACAGAACAAAATAATTGCTGAAATGAGAAAATTCACACCAGCCAGGTGTTTTTGAGTAATAGCTTTGTGTTGTTGGGCTTCTGAAAGCAAAGCTCAACATCATCTGGACATCCTGTCCCCTGCAGCATCATGTCAACTGTCACTTTGAGAGCTTCCATTTTATTTACCATGAAAATTAGATTACAGCTGACCAACGAGGAGGCGGGTCATTTCTCACCATTATGTGGGAAATAATAGGAAAGACGAGGTGATGAAAGTTCAGATAGCACAATGTGGGTCTAAACGGATATAATCTATGAGGAGGAATTAGACATTTGTCTCATTACATCAATCAACAACATGAGAGGAAGGAACTCTCCCAAAGGGAAACAGAGGAAACTCCCGGGACTGAGAGGCCACATCCGGACTGAACAACTCAATCCAAGGAATTTAAAACGACATTTCTGGCCCTTCAAAGACACTAACGCCACAGTTTAATTAATTTTGTTCTTCCACTGCTATCTCCTCACCTGCTGCCTCACAACTGGGACAAAAAGACAAAAAATGGGAATGAAAAATAAAAAATAAAATCAGATCTGGAGGGTAACAGTGCAGTGAAGTGTTTTTTTTTTTGGGTTGTACTGCGGAGCAAAGTTAATAGATTTCAAACGTTTATGAGGAAAAAAAATACAAACACAAAAACGAAGGACGTTCTTGACATTATAGTTTATTTTAGTTCGTTTTATAAACACACAATACAGTTTCAGTTAGTTATCTCTTTTTTTTAAACTCTCGTTATTTTTTTTTCAGTAACGAAAACGTTTTTTCAATTCTAGTTTTCATTATTTTGTTTGTTTTCGTTAACAATAATAACTTTGCATCAGCATTGTCATATTTCCTCGTCTTAACTTTCTGCTGACTTTCGTTTGTCTCATTATCTCCGTCTCTCTCTGCCTTTCTTGCTCTGTGTGCAGTTTGTTGTGAAGCTGCTGTAGGTTTCTGCAGCTGTGGCGGGACAGCGATAAGAAGATGTACTTGTCCTCATGTTGAAGACCCCTGTAGGTCCAGAATATAAACACTGAGGCCTGTGTTGTTCTCCAGCCTGCTCCCTCCATGACTCATCCTGGAGCGGAGCTCTGCGTCTCTCTGGCGCCCCCTGCTGCTCGCGGAGCTGCATCGTCTCACTCATTCACAAGTACAGAGAAGAAACGAGGCGCCACCCTCCTGGCAGAAACACCCCACAAAAACCTTTTTTTTTTTTGACACACATGGGTCACAGAATTTATGAACTGAAAAGACTCTGTCGTCCTGCGTCCTTCAGAGAAAAAAAACAAAAACACAAAAACACGCCAGAGCCCAAACGGGAAACTCATCATCCTGAAGGTGGACCTGCCGGGTTCCCCGTCCTACCTTCTGTCTCTGACGTAGCTGTTAGAAAACAGTCTCTGCTCTTCACGCTGGCTTTTCAAAATGTCGACGGAGAACCGCCGAGACGAACCGAGTCGAGCCGGCAGCCACCTGCAGATCATTGCCATTGATTAGGCTGCCGCTCTAATTACAGAGAGAGCAGCGCGCATGCGCCGCCTGGCGGTGGTTAATGACAGCTGGATTTATTGATCCCAGGGTGGAAAAAATTAAGTGTCACAGCAGTGACAAAAGGATAATAAGTATGAAAGAAGAAACAAACTGTACAGGTGACGTTCACATATAAACCATGTACAAAAACTAAGGAAATTTGTGTTTATAGATAGTTTCTTTGTTGTCATAATACATCTTGACAATAAATCTTATAACGTTGGAAAAACCTGTTTTTTTCCCCCCATTTTAAATGGTTCCACATTTGTAAAGAGTATGTTTTTTTATAGGACGAGCAGTGGTGCTTAAGTATGTGGGTTTTACATTTGTAGTAAACTATGTTTACATTTTCGCTGTGTTGGGACGCTGTCTCAGTGACAATAAATGCTTTCAATTCAATTCAATTTACCCATGAAAGATTTGCCAAATTCTCTGTGCCAGTGTTAAACAGCTTTTTTGTCTCACACATTTTGAGAAATGTGTGACAAAAAATGTGCACACAACACAAAAAATGTCGCACATTGTCTGAGAAATGTGTCGACAAATGTTTATTTTTACAACATTTATGAGAAACACAAATTTCCTTAGTTTTTGTACATGGTTTATATGTGAACGTCACCTGTACAGTTTGTTTCTTCTTTCATACTTATTATCCTTTTGTCACTGCTGTGACACTTAATTTTTTCCACCCTGGGATCAATAAATCCAGCTGTCATTAACCACCGCCAGGCGGCGCCTGCGCGCTGCTCTCTCTGTAATTAGAGCGGCAGCCTAATCAATGGCAATGATCTGCAGGTGGCTGCCGGCTCGACTCGGTTCGTCTCGGCGGTTCTCCGTCGACATTTTGAAAAGCCAGCGTGAAGAGCAGAGACTGTTTTCTAACAGCTACGTCAGAGACAGAAGGTAGGACGGGGAACCCGGCAGGTCCACCTTCAGGATGATGTGTTTTACAATTAGCTGCCGGTTATCTGTATTTAAGTTGACGGAAACCAACTGAAGAAGAACCACTAGAGGGAGTCACAGTGCTGTCAGCCAATCAGAGGGAGTCACAGTGCTGTCAGCCAATCAGAGGGAGTCACAGTGCTGTCAGCCAATCAGTGGGAGTCACAGTGCTGTCAGCCAATCAGAGGGAGTCACAGTGCTGTCAGCCAATCAGAGGGAGTCACAGTGCTGTCAGCCAATCAGAGGGAGTCACAGTGCTGTCAGCCAATCAGAGGCGAGATGTTTGCCTCTCATATCAATAAGAATCTTCTCTACTATCCTTGTTTTCACAGAACTAAAACAGCTTGAAACAAGATGGCTGTAGAATATTTTTCGTTGAAACCAACTCTCAGGACATTATTTCAGACTAGAGACCACCGTAAAATTAATGACAATATGATGAAATGAGAGCTTTGATATTCTGCACCATAGAAAGAAAAATATGCACATTGCTTCCAGTCATTTTTGTTTTAAAGTATTTCAGTGATCTTGTTGACATCTTTGCTGCTCCACAGACTCAACCTTTCATGAGGACCGTTTTGGAACCCAATCATCAAGACAATCACATGTTGGAATATAATGTGTTTGTATTTACATCATTAGTTTTTCTTTCAACTCCTTGTTAGTGCTAAAGTGTCCTTATATTAACTTTTTGGGAACATAAAATAAAAGTTACTCTGTACAGTAACTAGGGATGCACGATAACTGTTTTTTTTTTAAAACTGATACCGATAACCTGATAACACACACATATACCTAAGATCATTACATCAATACTATGAACAAAACCAAAAGCAGTTTTGACTCTTTAAATTAACAGATATTTATTTTTTTCCTATGAAAAACTATTGGCAAGCCTCTCAAACATTTTCATAAAGCTATCAAACAAACCTATTTGATATCCCACATCAACTTTAATAAGGTTCATTACTGACTGAATATAAAAAATAAAAGCTCCTTGAACTGATGGAAATACATGCATCAGAATTACAAATTACTAACTTAAAAAATGCATTCCTCAATGACAATAAAAAAAATAATGCACAGTGCATGATGTGCTGACACGAGTTAGACTTGTCTGTGTAAATAAACTGAAAAAGTGCACTCCATAGTAACAAAGAAATTATGTTTAAAGGATTTTGGCTTGTGGTTCCATTCAAATGAATACCTTTAATTAAAGTAAATGAAGTTCAGTAGTTTGTTTTTTTTTTTTTTAATCTCATGGAAGCGTTAGCTTTAGCATTAACGTGCGTCCTCAGAAATCTCTAAGCTTTATTCATAAGGCTACATTTCCATTGATCTCGTTTATTTTTGACTCTCTCTTGATCATCTCGAGGTTCAGAAGTCCTGAGAGTCTTTTATGTGCAAAGCATCAACTGTTCCTGCATTTATTTTTGCTTTTTGGGTTTTTTTTTTCTGTCAACATTGTGTCATCAGTTAACCAGTAACAACCAGTTTCTGATGTAGATGATGGATGCTACTCACATCTGCATCCAGATGCATCTAAGAAATGACTTTTATAATTTATTATTTTGTTTATTCTTCTTGCCATTGTGCATCAATAATAATGACTTTGTTCATATTATTGCTTCGTGCAGCATTTGGTGACGCTCTTAAATCTCTTCTTCTCTCTGTATCTTCATCTCCTCCTGCACAGCCATCACCCCCCCGTCCACACCTCTCACTGAGCCACAACTGCGATGGAAACTCCGAGCCAAAGACGCAGCGGCCGCAGCGCCACCTCCGGGGTCTCCCCGGCCCGCATCACCAGGCTGCAGGAGAAAGAGGATCTGTGCAACCTCAACGACCGGCTGGCCGTGTACATCGACAAGGTGCGCTCGCTGGAGGCGGAGAACGCCGGGCTGCGGCTGCGCATCTCTGAGTCCGAGTCCATGGTCACCCGCGACCTGTCGGGCATGAAGGCCGCCTACGAGACGGAGCTGGCTGACGCCCGCAGGACCCTGGACCAGGTAGCCAAGGAGAGGGCGCGCCTGCAGCTGGAGCTCAGCAAGATCAGGGAGGAGCACAAGGAGCTCAAGGCGAGGTAGGAGGAGTCACGGATGGCAGTGAACAGATTATCTTGTAAAAATCACATATTGAAGGTACAGATTCAACGTGCAGGAGCCGTTTTATGACTTGAACCTTCATCGCAGACGTATTTGGGCCTGATCTGGGCTTCTCTTTCTCACAGCACCGGTATGGGCTGTGTGGGCCAAATTTATTGAACTGGGCCAAATGTTTTATGGTTTGGGGAAGTGTTGACATGGCAGCAGGTGTTGTGGGGGCCAAGTGTGGCCCCAAGAAAATGAGAGATTACGTCACGTCTTGTAGAAAAGTGGCCAAGTTGAGGCCACTGCACTCAACTTGAGTCAATGCTGTCAGTCAAAACAGCAACTCTGGCCGTGGGGGCAGCCATTGACACGTCTTAAAAAGCATTAAATTTGACTTCTAAAATGGTGCAAGAACCCTGATGCAGTATTGATTGTAGAAAAAGCAAACTTCTGATCTGCATCCTGTCCTCGTCTCCACAGGAACACCAAGAAGGAGTCGGACCTGGAGGCAGCTCTGGTCAGGCTCAGGGACCTGGAGGCCCTGCTCAACTCCAAAGATGCTGCTCTCACCACTGCCTTGGGGGAGAAACGAACGCTGGAGGCGGAGGTGAAGGACCTCAAGGCCCAGCTGGCCAAGGTAGAAACAATCTCATTCAAACTGAAGCCTCATGTGGTCAGGAAAGGCCCATCCCTCAGAGCAGATTCATCCCCTCCAATAAAAGTCTTCATAGTCCCGTGGTTGAGCACTAACACTGCACAGCAACTGCAGCATGCTTTCTGCAGGGGTACTGCCAGTTTCCAAAGTTAAAAAACGCTGACGTCACCCTTTAATGCCCACAGAGGTTGTTTGAAATCATCAGCTGTCAGCGCTACTAGAAGCAGCCAGCTGCTGACAGAAACCGTACAAGACTGATGTTTAAAGTGATTCTGTCTGCCTGTGTGCTGAGAACAGAAGAGCCTCCTTGGAAAAATACTTCTATGTAAACCCTTCAGGTGACTGATTGTGAATGACGATAAAGTCACAAGAGGGATGAGACTGCAGTTTCTGCTGCTGGTTTTATTAATGGATCAGTTACATGTGTGACAATACCCCACCTACTGGCCAAACTCATGAACTGCGTATCCTCTCCTAAAAGAAGCCCAGAACCTTAAGGGTGTTGCTGTCTCAATGCTTAGAGGACACTTCAAAGCTCCACAGATCATATCTCAAGCTAAATTAGATTTTTCTCTTTGCCCGTGTCCCTCTGTTTAAGCATTTCCTTTCACTCCCCCCTAACCTCCCCTCTTTGCCCACAGCTGGACGTTAACTTGGCTGATGCCAAGAGGCAGCTGCAGGAAGAGATGCTGAGGAGAGTGGATGCTGAGAATCGCCTGCAGACTCTGAAGGAGGAGGTGGAGTTCCAGAAGAACATCTACAGCGAGGTTAGTGCTCTCATCTGTCTTCATCCTGCTCTTTCCCAAGGGATTCATTTGCTTCCAACCACCTACTTTTTTTTTTACATTTGCCCCTCCAGATGTGACTCATGCTGCACTTATTGCATCTCACCCTAGTTTTTCTTCGATTCTTGAAATACTGGAATCATACTTGTTATTTTCATTTTGACTGTAATTGAGTTAAAAATGAGAACAAGTGTTTGAGGAGACAGTTAAAGATTTCTCTCCTGGAGCTCTGCAGAATGTCTTTATTGTCATTGAGCCAGTGTCCCAACACAGTGAAATTACATTTCCAGTACATCGTCCAAGAAAACATACAGAAACAAACAACAACATATTGGACATGGGTGGATGGTGTCTGGGGACCACGTAGCAGCGCTGCATTCTTATCAGAAGAAAATACGATAAAAAAAAAAAAAGTGTAAAAAAAAAGTGTCTTACACAACGTGTTCTTGAGGGGCATGTTGTGAGATTCACAAAAAAAAAAACCTCAGCACAAAGAAATTTAAGCGTAACAAATTTAGACTAAGACATCAGAGAGGGAGGAGGGTGCAGGGGGGTGTCCAGCGAAGCAGTCAGTGCATGCGCAGCCACCATTGGCGCGCAGCGCAGTCAGTCCAACCAGCGTGGGGGGGGACAAGCAGGAGCCAGCAAAGACGTTGAGCACTCGGGGGAGGGATATGGAGCTGGGGAGGGGTGGAAGGAGCCTGGTGAACATAAGACCTTGGAGAGTTCTTCGCAATTCAGCCTTGAGTGAAGGTCGCTCGGGGAGCCAGATTCAGATCAGAGAGATTGTTTTGGGCCAGGCTGACATGAGATTTCATCTGCCTTAAGTCCTTGCTGGTTTCATCTCGGAGGAAAATCAATCCAAATAGCCGAATTCCAGGTCAATTCTCTCTGAGCAGTGCATGTAGTTTCCCCAAGTTGGAATCCATTTTCGATATCAGTTCAAAAATCATCCCTTGTCTGCGATTCACATTCTGAATCACATCCAATTTCCGATTCAGCTCGTCAAGCTTAACAGTCTCGGCACTCACAGCACAGCTCACGCACACGCACACGGATACCAGGTCCAGGATAGCAGCATCCGTGCGCTTAATATTCCGATACGTCAGGTATCCGCCATCTCCAAACAGCAGAAATCCCGTGATCATGAAGCCAAATATGTAAACGTCTTTCGGGGTCCTCAATGAACAGAGGAGCCTGGCAGCTCAGTCTCCAGTTTGACCATGAATCTGCAGCTCCAAACAAGTAATTACTGCACAGTGACTGACTAATCAGTTAGAGATGAGTCAGTATTTAGGAACCTGTATCCCATGAAGCGACTGCAGGTTGAAGGTGTCTAATGCGTCCACCTCTGCTGTCTCTTCAGGAGCTGCGTGAGTCCAAGCGTCGGCATGAGTCCCGTATGGTTGAGATCGACAGCGGGCGGCAGCAGGAGTTCGAGAGCAAGCTTGCCGAGGCTCTGATGGAGCTGAGAGGTCAGCACGAGGAGCAGGTCCGCCTCTACAAGGAGGAAATCGAGAAGACCTACAACTCCAAGGTAGTCCAGCTGCTGCAGCAGATGCAGCTCTGTCGCCACCTGGAGGATAAACGCCTGCAGCTTCATTTGTCTGAGCAGTTTTATTCTTACTGAAAAGGAAGACGCAGCGTCAATTATGCAAAAAGGTGGTTTGTGTCACAGATAATTTCAGTTTAAATGTGTTTCTTCGACATGTTCAGGGAAAATTAATTCAACAAGCATCACTGCTGTCCTGTGGGGGATCATAATGAGGAATGTGGATAAACATTAAAACATTTCTGATTGCATTCTGATTGTGAACGAAGGTGGAGATTAAACCTTTTTTTTTGTTTGTTTTTGTGGATCAGTGGAGAGAAGATGTAACTTGAGCGTTGCTGTTTTTGGATCAGGCAGATGGCAGATTTTTACATTTCAGTGATGTTGGTTGACTGTTGCTGACAACTGAGCGTCTCTTCCCGTCAGCTGGAGAACGCCCGTCACTCAGCTGAGAGGAACAGCCACCTGGTCGGAGCCGCCCACGAGGAGCTGCAGCAGACCCGCATCCGCCTGGAGAGCGTGTCTGGCCAGCTGAGCCAGCTGCAGAAGCAGGTACGCTGGTCTCACATCTGTCCACCGCTGTTACTGCGTCAGGGTTGACCCTTACTGACTATGAGCCATAGTGTGTGCTTTACTTGGCTCTAAACTGAGACAATTCTCCACAGGGCTAAATTAAAATATTTAACTCTGAGACAAAGTAAGAGAGGTTAGATGGATGCTTTGGACACATGAGGAGGGATAGTGACACAGTTGTAGAAGGATGCTGCAGCTGCCTGGCAGGAGAGAAGAGGACCAGAGAGGAGATCTCCTGATGTGGTGAGAGTGGAAATGCAGTGGGTTGTTGGACCACAGGCAGATGCAGAAGACGGGCTGAGATGGAGACAGCTGATCCACCGGAGCGACTCCTAAAAGCAGAACCAAAAGGAGATTTTAACTTGTTAAAAAATATATATATCATTGTTGATGCTTCAACTGTAACATCAAACTAACTCATTAGTCAGAGATCTTTTGTCTAACGGGACGCCTTTTGTGTGCCGTCTGATTCATGTGGACGCCAGCTGTCGGCGAGCGAGGCCAAGGTGCGGGAGCTGGAGGAGGCTCTGGCGCGGGAGCGCGACGTGACGAGGCGGCGTCTGGAGGATAAGGACCGGGAGATGGCGGAGATCCGAGCCCGGATGCAGCAGCAGCTGGACGACTACCAGGAGCTGCTGGACATCAAACTGGCCCTGGACATGGAGATCAATGCTTACAGGAAGCTGCTGGAGGGCGAGGAGGAGAGGTGAGGCTGCTCATGTCAACCAGAGAGGAGCTCATACCACACTCACAGGAGGTCACAGGAGGTCACAGGAGGTCACAGGAGGTCACAAATGGTTGCAGGAAAACAACATCTCTAACAAGCCACTGAGCCATTGATTGTTGCCTTCAGATTTCACAGTCAAACCTTTATCCTGTGTCCTTTATTATGCACTGATCCGTTTAAACGGTGGAACTGGTTTCCCTTGTCAACCATCTCAGATCCTCATGAGGAATGCTTCTGTTTGTTTCTGAGCCACATGTACGTTCAGATGCTTAATTTTGATTTTTTTTCAGGGAAGTGTTCTGAGCTAGTGTCTGCAGCTAGAAACTAACGTCCTCCTCTAATCTTACCATCTACTGCAGACCTCTAAACTTCTGAAAGTCAGCCTTGCAGAAGTGGAACGAAAAAAAAAGTTTGGACCTAAATGAGATCCGTTGATCAGACCGTCCTTTGTGCAGTGTTGTACCTAAACGCGTTCATTGAACGAAAGTTCACGAACTAGTTCATATTTTTTCGTGCGAACGTGAACTGATTGCGCACTCTCTTTCTCTTTCACCAGCGGGGGGCGTGAACGAGTTCATTTGGGCAGTTGTGAACGACGCTCTTTCAAAGTTCACGCACGGTCAAAACCGTTCCAGGTTTCCAGCGAACCCCATTTAAAATCCACCACAAACGAGCCTGATATGTATCTGAGGAAATCAATCAAACATGGAAACACGGCTGTCGCTGCTGTCACGCTAACCAATTACATCATCAACCGTTTAAAACGATCATGAAGGAAGATGAAAGCTACAGTTACCAGAGCTGGAGGAGACCCCGACTCCCAGGGGGGATTGAAATATTGAAATGGGGGGAAAACATTTGCACCTAAGTACCTGTTTTTGTTTTATAATAAAGACCATTTGGCAGCAAGTTTTTCCTCATATTTTTAATCTACTGTAGAGCAGTGATTCCTCAAAGTGTGGGCCGCGGCCCCCTGGTGGTCCGTCGTGGGACTGCAGGTGGGCCGTGAGAGGTCATTAAAATTAAACAAATGTGTTTTAAATCCTCAATCTTTTTTAAATATGTTTTTAATTATTGTAAAATATTCATGACATGATTTAAAAACATTAAGAAGTAATAAAACAAACCAGTTAAGTGTTATTCTACTGTCATCTTAACTTAAGGTGACACTTGTCACCTTATTTGTTGACCCCTTACATTAATATCGGATCATGGTTCCTGGTCCTGTATGTTGATCACAGTTGTGGTTAAAGGTTTCGGTGGGCCGTGGAGATTTTTCACATTTTAAATTGGGCCTTGGTATTCTGAGGTTTGCTGCTGTAGAGAGAAGATGAAATGGATATTACAGTTTTACATGAGCTGTCCCTTTAATGCTAACGTGAACTCTGGTTGGTTCAGGATTCAGAATTGGACCAATAGTTTTCAGCAGTTAGAATGGATAAAATAATTGGCGTTTGTGGTGGGGTAGTATATGTGCAGTGGCAATCATTTTGACAAATAATTGCTCGCAGCAACATTAAAAAAGAATTTAAAAAAAAAACTAAAAATGAACTATTTAGTAAAAATGAACTGTTTAGTTCATTTTTTTGAAATGGTGAACTGAACTAGTTCATTTTAATTTCCTATGAACTATGAACTTAACTAGTTGGTGTAGAACGTGAACTTGCCCAACACTGCCTTTGTGTCAGACTGAAAGTTTGCAAAGAAGGCTGCAGACCTGGTTTCAGTTTGAAAATCCTCTGGTGTAATGTGGATGGACAAACTCAAAACCTTTAGAAACGATAGTTTCTGCCTCGTGATCTGTTCATCTGGATCATTTTGTATCATTTACTGACTCACTAAGTTTGGATCATGTGAACTTTACTGGAGGATAATCCAGATGGCAAACTGTGTTTGGCCCAAACTTGGCCCATTTCAGCGCTGACTCGAGGTGGGTGTGGCTTCTAAACGTGGCCACGCCCACCAGAAACCACCATTTCTTCATTTCCTTTGGTCGTTTGGTCCTCGCACCACTGGCTGTGCCTCTTATCAAAACTGGTTTATCCAAGGCTGGCCCAGCTCCTGAACTTTGGGACACGTGTTGGTCTCGTAGCATTTGGACATCCATGTTGAGAAGGACTGGTGTGAATGATTTCAGATCAGTTTCACATTTTCAGAGGGTCAGGATGCAGTCTGAATCAAATATTTACCGTCTGTTTGTTCAGCATTGTGACTCAGAGCGTCTCTTGTCTGAACCTGCCCCCCCGCCCCTCCTCCAGGCTGCGTCTGTCGCCCAGCCCCGTGCCCACAAAGGTCACGGTGACGCGGACCACCGGCTCGGGCCACAGCAGCCGGCTGCTCCAGTCCTCGGCCATGGCCTCCAGCAGCCGCAACTCCTCCAGCACCAGCGTCACCAAGAAGCGCCGCCTCAACGACAACGAGACCTCGAGCGTGGTGGGGGGCTCCGTGACCAAGACTCGCATCAGTCAGCATGCGTCAGCCAGCGGCCGCGTCACGGTGGATGAGGTGGACCTGGAGGGGAAGTACATCCGCCTCAGCAACAAGGCTGACGAGGTAACTGGGTTTACTGGGAGGTGTTATGTTCAATAATTGTCCGACAACGACTGTGCTCACTGTGTTCTTCTTATTATGAACCCGCCATTCTGTTACACATATATATCATGTTTTACGGTAACAACGTCACACTGTCGTGACTCCAAGGTGTAGAGGCTCAAAAGCCGTATGCTACAGGAGGCTCATCCCTTCTGTGGGTAGATGTTGTTGTTTGTCCATTAAAGACACTTGAAATCCTATTTGACGGTTCAGACTGAGGTGCAGCTCTGAATATCTGAACCACAGGTGAAAGCAGCTCTGTATGTGGCTTGAATCCAGCTTGGAAAAATCACATTTGACATGTTTGTTTTTTAGCTGTTTAGACTGTCAACAGATCTATCTGGATACAATCTGGATCTGTTGAGAATCAGATCTGGGCCCACGGAGGGAACATGGCCAAAGAAAACCTGAATCACTGAACAGGTTTTTGTTGTTGTTTCACCTCCAAATAATTACATTTCTCAGGATATATGATGCATTTACTGAGCCAATAAATGTCATCAGCATGATTTGTTTTTATTGATAGTGACAATAAAAGTATATCTGTATCAGTACCTCTACTTTTCAGTTATTTATTTATTTGATTCATATCAGAAATCAGCACCATATCAGCATTGGTAATAATAAAACCAAAGGTGGGCTGGTGATGGGAATCAGACGATCCCGTTGCAGACGCATCTTTTGGTTTTTCAGGATAACGTGGCTCTGCTTTGTGTTTGTACTCTTATTTTCTTTTTTTAATCTCATTATTAGTGCACTTGAATACATTTTAGTTTCTTTCTCAGTTCTCAGTCTTCCTGTACATTTCTGTCACACAGGACCAATCGCTGGGCAACTGGCAGATTAAGAGACAGGTTGGGAGCAGTGCCCCCATCATCTACAAGTTTCCCCATAAGTTCACTCTGAAGGCTGGAGAGACCGTCACTGTAAGTTATTTAAGTTTAATAAAAAAAAAACTGCTGTTATAACATACAAACCATGTGAGGTGTAGAACAGGAACGCCTCTCTTTTAATAAACCTTGGGGTCGTGTACATGTTTCCTTCCCAGATCTGGGCCTCATCAGGTGGAGGAACCCACAACCCTCCCACTGACCTGGTGTGGAAGAGCCAGAACTCCTGGGGCACCGGGGACCTCCTGCAGACCTCACTCATCAGCGCCAACGGAGAGGTCTGACCACACGACCCCCAGACCACATTTCTTTCCCTTCTAACTTTTGGTGACTTACTCATTTATCATTCAATTCACCACCAGGAAATGGCCATGAGGAAAGTGACGCGCACCCTGTTCCAGGATGATGAGGATGATGAGATGGTAAACGCCTCCTCCGTTTACTCCAGAACACTCTAGAAGTCCTTCTGTCTCCGCAGCAGTGATGCAGCTGTTGTATGTCGCCCCCTGCAGGGAGCTCACAGCACCAGCGGTGCGGAGAACGAGTACAACCTGCGCAGGCGCACGGTGATCTGCGACTCCTGCGGGCAGCCATCGGACCGGGGCGGCACCTGCAGCAGCAGCAGCGGACTAGCTGAAGGCTGAATGCAGCTGCGGCCATCACACTGCACCATTAACCAGTACCACGGGAAGTAGGGGTGTATATATTAAAAAAAAAAAAAAAAAAAAAAAAAAACATTGAAAATGAAAAATGTGGTAAATAAAATAAAATGTTTAAAATTTACTCTAAATTCTAGTGGTCTGGTTTAATGTTTCTTACAGTATTATTCAGTGGTGGTCATGTATTTGGTACCTGGACCAGTGCGGGTTTAACTACTTAATCTACCATGACATTATAATCATACAAGCCACCAATATAAATAAAATAAAAAACACAATATAACAAGAAGAGGTGAAGAGGTGTTGTTATATAGTTTATAGTTGCTACGGCACACACACACTTTGTATATATATATATATGTGTGTGTGTGTGTGTATGTATATATATATATGTGTGTGTATATATATATATATATATATATATATAATATATGTAATGTATGTATGTATGTATCTGTTGTTGTTACCATTTAAAGTTCAACACTGGCGTTTCAAAGCAGCTTTTTCCCCCCAGATTGAAAACACAAATATGCCTTCAGAGGTCTTCAACGCTCTTCCGTTGCCTCGTACTCTGCAGTCTCGTGGCCGTTGGTTCGCGCTGCTTCTACAAAAACTGGTTATAAGGGCTTTTCTTTCTTTCCTTTTTTTTTTTTCCTCTTTCCTTTTAGCTTAGTGGCTTTGCACATCCCCAGGCATGATTCTGGGGATCGGAGTAGGAAACGGAGGTTTGTATGCTCTGCTTTTACTGAGGGGCTCAGCAGTTCACACAGAGGCAGATCAGGACTCCAGTCTGGCAGCTTGAGTCGTTTATACTCCAGTGGAAAACTTTATCAAAGCCATGAGTTGAAGTTGATCTATTTTTTTTTCTAAAATAATGCTGAATAAAACTTTTTTTTTTAGTGGCTGATTGCTGTCATTATTTCTTGGATGGAGAAATTTCTCATTCAGATTCACAAATGAAAAATGCAGAGATTTTATTTACATAAACCACCAGCGCAGATCGCCACGGTTACATTCAGAAATACGTGGTAACTATGGAACAAACCACAACCCTTCCACCTCCATGCTTCACAGTATGATGTATTTCTGCTGATGGGATGTTTGGTTTCACCAAATGTGTTGCTCAATGTTGTGACCAAACATCTCCAATTTAATCTCATCTGTACCAGCAATGTTCTTCCAGAAGTCTTGTGATTTGGTCACACCTGATTCTAATGAATGGGTCGTTAATGGTCCTGGAACACCTGGAATGTTGTTCCATTCATTAGAATCAGGTGTGCTGAAGCAGGGAAACTTCTAAGACCTGCAGGACGGCGGCCATCGAGGACAGGAGTTGCCCCCCCCCCGTCCTACCCAGTTCACCACTCACTCCTTTAACCCTCTGATATCTGACTTTTCCAGATCACTTGATCTCATTGATATATGACGTAAAATAAATCCTGACAAAAAACAGTAAACATGCAGCAATAATTTAAGACGATCTCAATGCTCTAGATTAGATTTTTGGTTAATAACAAATAATTTAGTCGAAATATCTTCAAACTGTGATATTTGTCCTTCTCCCCTTACCGACCATTGTGTTATTACCCTCTGTATTTCACCCACTAACAGTTTTCCACAGTCCAGGAGATCCCACTGGAAATTTAACAGCAACCATTTGAAATCCACATCCTTTTGCAACAAGATTTTATCCTTGATTGGTGAGGTGAAATTACAAAATGACTTATCTCCTTTGAACAAATGGGAGTGGCTTAAATATAATGTTAGAAAAATTGCAATTCAAGAAGGTAAAAAACTGGCTGATTTTAGAAGAAAACAATTAGATATTATTTCCAAGATCAATGACTTGTGTAATCAATCGCATTTGGATGATGACAATAATCTTGAACTCCATCAGCTGCAGTCTAAATTAGATGACCTTTACACAGAAAAGGCAAAAGGTGCATTCATTCGCTCAAGGGCACGATGGATTGAAGAGGGCGAAAAGAACTCATCATATTTCTTTAATTTAGAAAAAAATAGGCAGACCAAAAAATGTATAAATAAACTATATGTTAATGACTCTTTAAGTGTAGATCAGGACGTGATTGATAATCACATATTCACATTCTATAAGTTTCTTTCTAAATTCTCCAATCAAGAAAGTGATCTTTTCTTGGGTTTGTTAGAAAATTTGGCCCCAAAATAGACGAGGAGTTCAAATCCGTGACAGAAGCAGAGATTTCTCTATCAGAGCTGGACACTGCCATTTCTCAGACCCCCGGTGGAAAGTCACCTGGTCCAGACGGCCTCACTACAGAGTTTCTTAAACATTTCTGGACCGATATTCCAGATCTGATTCATGACGGCTTTAAAGAATGCTTGGGTAACTCTAACTTATCACCTACTATGAAACAACACTCTAAAAAATAAAACTCAAAGTTGTTGGCCATCCCGTATTTTTTCAGCTAACTAAACAAAAAAGGTTGAGTTGTGTTGAATACTTATCAACATATTTATTTCAACTATCTTTTTTTAGTTTGTTGGCTAAAGTTGGTCCAACTTAATAACTTGAGTTAGCAAACCTCAAAACTGTGCATTTGGGGTCTGGACAAGCTCTACAAAACTAAAGAACAAGAACTGAGGGGTCTCCAATGCATTTCTGCAGGGATTCAAGAACACCCACAGTTTCCATGTGGTGCCGACATCTCTTCGAGACTTTTTACTCTCAAGGTGAGTATTTTGCTTAATATGGTATTAAAAGTCAGGGTTCACGCATACAGATTATACTTAATTATACAGTGCCACCTCGACTTAGTAATGTATCAATTTGCGAGTTTTTGGAGAGATGAGCCACCTCTCAGTTGTTTTTTAGCTTTCAGTTGCGAGCTAAAGTTTGGGTTCCGAGCCAGGTATCCCACCGTTAAGTCACCGTAGCGACCACCACAGTAACCGCTGCAGCATCCGCCCAGCCCCCCGTGTCTCGTTCCATAGCTAGACAGCCATGCGCATTAGCAAGTGCATGGTGGATGTTATCGTTATATTTAGGGCTGTTGTTAGTGTTAGCTGATCGTTGATTATGAATACTCAATTAATTAATTGATAAATTGGTGGACTGACAAGTTTGTGTACGGAGGGTCTAATATGCTGCACATTTTTGAATTTATATTTTGTTATTTATTTGTGTGGTACTCCCAGAAATGGGTTGACCACAGTTAAGATTTATTTATTTATTATTTATTTATTTATTGGTATTTATCTGTTTATATATGTGACATTTGTGCAAAAAGTCCGGGGGGGGGAACTTATGTATTGGGGCGAGTTGCTCTGGGGACAGGATAAGGGGCGGCGCCTCCCGCCTTTCCTCAGACGCATTGTGGAAAGTGAATGACACAGACTGTCATTTCTGCTTCACCTGCTTAATACAGGTCAGTAAAAGGGCTAAACACTGTACAATATCACATTTTACACGTAGCTATAACTAGTACTGATGTTTTGTAGAGTTTGAGTTATGTTTAGGATGTTATTTAAGCTAAAAACTACCGAAATATGCAGAAGAGTTTTATCGCGAGGCCGCCATTTTGTGCCCCGGCGCCGCGGCAGTTAACCAGAATCACTGTTTGTGCTGTTGCTCTATATTGTGTTGATATGTAGCTGTGGGTTTATTCATATCACAAGTACTTTGTCATTCCTGAATT
Source organism: Hirundichthys speculiger (assembly GCA_018398805.1). Taxonomy (NCBI): domain Eukaryota; kingdom Metazoa; phylum Chordata; class Actinopteri; order Beloniformes; family Exocoetidae; genus Hirundichthys; species Hirundichthys speculiger. The sequence continues at coordinate 3,526 of JAGFBZ010000800.1, read as the reverse complement.
CTAACTCTGTACTGAGAGAAAGTGTATGGTTTATCACATGCAGGGATGCATGAAACACTGTAAACAGTATATTTTAATATATGTCAAGGGTTTATCCTGAGTGAGTGTGCTGTAGTTACAGAGGATGCTGATTTATTTTGGAAACACAATTAATGAGTATTCAATTGACTTGTGAATGGAGAAGATGGGAGCATATGTCGATGTGATTGGAATGATTTGAAAATGAGTAAAAGAATATCTGAGATGGTTGAAACAGGATCAGGACAGAAATATTGTGCTTATGTGACCATGGTGAATGAAACATATGATTTAATAAATCAGACAGACGCATTCTGGAAAACGAATGACACAGACTGTCATTTCACTCCTCTGCTTCACCTGCTTAATACAGGTACTGTATTTGTTACTGTTGTCCTCCACCACTGGGACCCGTAACATTTATCTATTTTATCAAGTAACTGGCCTTTCATTTTTCGTTGCAGTTGTTCTATGAGGTGCAAATTTTGTTATTTTGCCTGCACAAACCAGGAGAGTCTCTTCAAGCACTATCATCTGAGGCACGGAGAAGGAGCTAACTGGCCCTGTATTCACAGTGACTGTGTGTGCACGTTCAGGACTCAACGGGGAACTGAAAACACATCTTACAAGATCACATTGCAGGACAAGGAGAAGGGAAGAGACCTGCACTTTTTTTGTGAGTCTTGTGAATTCAGAGAAAATTCCACTGAACGTAGATTTTTCATCCATCTTGCACGTCATTTAAGAAATAGACAGACTGTGCATTGCCCCTTTTTGTGGTGTGGGTTTAAAACTAACAATTTAAAAACATTAAATTCACACAGAAGCAGAAAGCACAGACATAAACAGGACATTAGAACTTGTGTTAGAGCAAGTGTAGTATGTTCCATTGAACCCGAAAATGTGAACCAGCCATCAGATATCTGTGTTGAAAGTGAAACATCACAAACTCATGAGGAGTCAGTTGACAGGGCTGAGGAAGAGTATGTAGACATTGACACTATAGAACATAAAAAAGTGCTTCTCTTTTTCTGTGCAGGCAAACTTTGACAAAATTATTGCTTATACAATAAGTAATTCAGTGGGTAACATCATGGGCATCCTTGCCAATAAAAACACTTAGAAACAGACATCTTAACATTTAAGAGGAAAATCTATGTAAATTGGTTTGATTGCATTGGTGTGTGTGTGATTTGTTTATTTATTTATTTTTTTGTTTCTTTCATGCTCCACAGATTGCTGCAAGTTCTACCGCGTAACTACCAAGGACCTGTTGGGTACATTTAATGCAGCCCTAGACACCTATTGTCTTTGACTACTCTAAACTGTATCGGGCCAGGAAAGGGACCTTAGGACAAGACATGAAGAGGCTCTTGGATGTTCTTGATGAACAGGTGAAGTCATGCAATAAATATCATTTATTTTTGGTTATGGTTCAGGGTTACCTGAGCCAGCCCTTATGAAGGAAAGTTTCTGCTGATTCTGAAAATTGGAGTGTCTTTGACCCAGGGTGAAAGTTGGTTCCAAAAGAGAGGAGAGGGGCTGAGAGTTAGGCTTGATTCCAATTATTGATGATACTTGGGTGGCCGAGGTTTCTAGCTAATTTAATGAAAGCTTGACAGTGATGTTGAGTTGTTTTATTGACATGTCATTGTTCTATGTAGTTGTAACAGAATCTGATTTAAGTGTCAACTTTGATTTTCACATTTGGAGATTTTTATTATTGATATTTTTTGATTATAATACATGTTAAACTATTGACAAATAAATCTTAGCTGCACTGTTTTTAATCAAACATTTCATGTCTTTCCTTTGTCCAATTTCCAGACATCTGATATCACAATGCAATGAAGCAGAGCATGTCTAGAAAGGCTACCTTTTTTTTTTGACACTTTTTTTCCTGAAATGCCTGGTGAGTTCAGTTCAGAACTTTTTTTTTTTTTTGTTTTTGGTCAGTGCACACATTAATTTTCATGCACATATCTACTGTAGGCTATGGCTAAAGTTGCTCCAGGGGTTAATTTACATCACTTCTAGCAGGGACATAAAGACAGTATGCATATGTATGCATAAAGACAGAATAATATCCTTTTACACATACCGTATTGGCCCGAATATAGGACAATTTTTTATTCTAGAAATCATATTCTCAAAAATGGGGGTCATCTTATAATTGAGGTCTAGACTTTTCTATTGTCATTACACGTTTGCGCCACTAGATGGAGCTGCACCTCAGTAACCAGTAAGAATGAAGCATCACAGTGAACACATGGAGCAGATCTGATAATAAATGGAGGAACCACAAAACTGAGAGGAACAAAAGAGCTTGAAAGTTTTGTTGCAGTGTAGAATTTGTTTTTTACAGACTGAATTATTAATGTTGTTCCTGAAACTGAATATAACTGGACTTTGATGGTTCTGCAGTTATTTACATCATTAATACAGTTATTGAACTACATGGTTGTTGCTTATTCACTGAGTCATAGTCTCAGATTTAAGAGAATAAAGTTTATTAAATAGTTCTATACCTTGGTCTACAATAACATGGAAACCTGACATGTGCCTGACCTTCAGTATGGTAACATACTTCCTAAAAAAATACAATACAGTAAAATGTTATCTCTGTGATTTTTTTTTCTATAATAATGGTACAATAAAAAGTTGTTTTATGAATAACCTTATTGTCTTGAACATATTTTTATTTTCCCAAAATAATATTTGAAAAATAGGGGTGGTCTTATAATCAGAGTCCTCCTATATTCAGACCAATACAGTACACAAATTCAAAAAATGACACCCTGACATGAGTGTTTAATTAAAGTGTTATCTTTACAGTGTTTATATTAAATTTGACTGAATTTCTGCTTTTAACAGGACACCAATCCAGCAGACGGACAAACAAAAGGGGTGCAGATGGGAGTGCTCACCGTGCTTGTGGATGATGGTGCACCGGCCTCAAGTCAAACTGTTGACACCATTGCTGTGGTGTTGAAGGAGACTATTGTACTGGAAGACATGTCTGAGGTTTAGTGTTGCAAAGCTCAGAATTGTTATTATTACAGTGCTTTTGAACTGTGTTGTAGTTTTTGACTTGTTTAACTGGTTTACTGGTTTATTGAAACCAGAATTTTAGGATCTTTTTGTTCATGTGTAGTGCATCTGTATTGGTAGAGATTTTATTCTCCTGCATATTTGCACATTTTATAATAGTGTTATTAAGCTCAGGATTGTTAATTCAGTGGTTTGGAACTGTGTTGTAGTTTTGACTGTTTTAACATGTTTCTTCAAAGCAGGATGTTTTTAGGATCAGTATATCAGTCTGCATCTTTTTGTTTGAGGTGTACTTGCACCTGTATTGGTAGATTGAGGTTTCATTCTCATGCACATTTGCACCATTTGTAAAGGTGTTACCAAGGCCAGGACTGTTATGACAGTGCTTTTGAACGGTGTTATGGTTTGGACTGTTTTAGCATGTCCACACCAGTCTGTATCTTTTTGTTGTGTGCGG
>JAGFBZ010000799.1:0-168008 GCA_018398805.1 Hirundichthys speculiger | reverse complement strand
AATCCTTAACCAACCAGAGTTCACATTAGCATTGAAGGGACAGCCCATGTAAAACTGTCATTTCCGTTTTCACTCGCCTACATGTCAATGTCCACTCTCCTCCGCTCACTCACAGTGACCAGCCGATCACACTTTGGCCGGTTGGCTGCAGTTCATAGAAAAGAAAAAAATCAGCAGGCACGGCCAGCGGTAGCGGAGAAATTGGGAAAAACTTTTTTTAATCACTGGTGTGGGAGCATTTTGGTTTTGCTGTTGAATACACCGGCGAGGGAGTGAAAACAGTTAACAGTTAATAGAACGCAATCTTCCACCTCCCTAAACCCGGATCTTACCTGTGTAAGATCCAGTTGTTACCAGTTGTGGGTCTTGGCACAGCTGATGTGCTATTTAAAATACTGCAGAACGAATCATTGGATGCGCATTTAAAGATCATGAACAATTAATGTTCCTGTCCCTCCTCGACCACCAACAGTTTCAGACATATTGGAAGTAAATTCCCGCATCCAACCTTTTCCAGCTTGATAAAGATCTCCTTGGTTTCCTCCACAGCAGATATCTGGATGAGATCATGCCACAGTTGTACAGACTGACGTGTCTGGCCGTGACTATTCCCACATCCACCACAACTGCTGACCTCTGGCCTCAGAGAATAAAAATGTCTGACAGTAATACGGTGATGCGTAATCCAGAGGTAGAGCCGTTTGTTCACGTCCACATGTGACCAGGTGGACGCACATTAATTTCATTTAGACAAGCTCTTTTACGAGCCGACATGCGAGTTGCGCTATCCCCAAACTCAGTATCTTGCGATCGCAGGTAGCAGGTGGTCTGAAACTGTATATATATAGCTGGTCCCAGTCTTCCCTCTTCTGGACTGAGATCTCAGATGTTGTTCTTGGTATCTGCTGGAGCCTCCAGTCCAGTTTTGGGGTTCCAGCTCCCAGTGACCTGGTCACTATTACCACTGCTGCCTTCACATCCCACTGCAGTACTGCTGTCCTCTGATCTTCATCCACCACCACTATGTCACCACATCACCAGTTTGGTTCTGGAAGTCCTACAGGATCTTGATCCACTCGTTCTGTGATATATATATATATATATATATATATATATATATAGAGAGAGAGAGAGAGAGAGAGAGAGAGAGAGAGAGAGAGAGAGATAGGTAGATAGATAGATAGATAGATAGATAGATAGATAGAAAGACACCACCTAACAGGTAGCCCGCTAGCTGTCACTTGTTCATTGAGGCTACCAGCATGCAAAAACAGAAGAAATCAAGAAGGGGGCACATACTTTTTCACAGCAGTGTGAATGCCCTCAGAGCTCATTTCCCTCCTCCTCCTCCTCTTCCTCCTCCTCCTCTTCTGAGCCTTCATCTGCTGCATACATGTAATTTCATCTATAAGCCTCTAATAGCTGTTTATCAGTTAATGGCTGCTGCGACCTTAATGGTTTTGTAATCTTTCTGCTGCCTTTTTTATTTTCATCACACTGATGGTCGTCAGAACAAAAGCACAGATCCGCTGAGTGGATCCTAATCGTCCCGCAGATTTACATACAAATGACATTTAGACTCAATCACGTCACTTTAGGACACTAATCCAACTAAGTTGTTAATCGACGTGACCAAGCACCAATGAAACCAACTGTCCAGCAGGTTTCTGGGTCCTATTCAGTTCACTTCCATTCAACTTTATTTATATACACATAGTCACTTTTGGACCCAGAGTACGACCCACGAGGAAATATTATTAACAACAGTAAAAGTATTAAATCCTTATTTAAAAAACAATGGCAATTAAAAAACTCCCCTAGTGGGAAAAAGACCTTTATCCCAAACAGTGACAAGAAAAACCTCCCCTTTAAGAGGAAGAAACCTGGATCAGAACCTGGATCAGGACCTGGATCCGGACGTGGATCATCAGGTGTAAAGCATGAAAGGAGGCAGGTGCTCAAGCACACTGATTTATAAAATAAAATAAAATCATAAACCAACATACCACTTGTTTTAATTTCAGTCAATTATTTCTACAACCACACAATCAAAAAATCAAAAAATGTCAGCTTTTTATATTTGTTAGTTAGTTTTTTTTTTTTTTAAAGGAACTTTATTTATTACAAAAAAAGTTTATTGTAAAACCTAGGATATTGTTGTATAACGGTGACATTTTGCCATAAAAGCCATAACTTCACAAAACAAAACTGAAGAGCAGCAAACTAACTTTATCAAAGTTGCAACTTTTGAATACAAAATTTCAGCTTTAAATTGTGATTTCAAAATTGCAACTTTCTGTCCTAAAATCATGAATTTTTGCTGTAAAATTGTGAATTTTGCAAAATTGCAAATTTTTGTGATAAAAAGCAAATCCAAATGTGAATAATATATATCAATTCAACTTCATCTTTTATAGCCCCGTTTTGACTTAAGATAATGAACTTCACTTTATGTTCTAAAATTAATTATTTTTGCTATAATATTTTGGACCACTAGACCTGTCTACCCTGGACCTTTAGACCCTGTCTTTCCTGGACCTCTAGACCAGTCTATCATGGACCACTAGATCCTGTCTACCCTGGACCACTAGACCCAGTCTGCCATGGAGTTATTGGCCCAATCTACCATGGAGTTCTAGACCCAGTCTACCATAGATGACTGGACCCAGTCTACCATGGACCTCTAGACCCAGTCTACCATAGATGACTGGACCCAGTCTACCATGGACCTCTAGACCCAGTCTACCATGGATCACCTGACCCAGTCTACCATGGACCACTAGACCCAGTCTACCATTGATCTCTAGACCCAGTCTACCATGGATCATAATTATTTGGGAGCACCCTGTTACTGAAACTGTGCTCCATTTTCTTTGCTTTCCTGTGTTTGTTGTGCTGGTTCTGCCCCCTTTTCTTTCTGTGTATTTGCAGGCCAGAGTTTCCTGGGTTTCATGCTGACTTGCAGTTCCATCCTCTGTCCATCCCGGGGTTCTCCTCCACTTGTGGTTTGGGTGCCGACTGGCGTGGTGATCGGCGACCTGGTCCTCTGGCCATCTCATCCCAGTGCTGCTGCCTCCATCTGTTTATGTTTATATATCGCATCCTTTTGCTTGAAATTCTACCCTTCTCTTTTCTTAAACCCAAACCCCCTCCTCCCCCCCTCCTCCCCCTTTTCTCGCACACACCTCACCTGCAACCGCCACACGTACATAACAGGGGAACTTTGAGTCCTGTTGCATTCACCAGACTCTCATGGGCCTTCCATAGCCTGTTGCATACACCTTACTCTCAGAGTTTGTTACACCCCACCCACACATTATTGATACTCAAGAGCCTATCATGGCTCATTACGCTGACCACACGCCCAAGGGCCCTCCATAGCCCGTTTGCATTCACCCTACAACTATTCCACTACTTCTTTATTATTATTTTTTACTTTTTCTGTGCTCTCCTCTCTCTGTCCTACATCCTCTTTCTGTCCTGTCTCCCCTCTTTTCTTTCTCTACCCGGCTGGCCTTCGGCAGGAAGGTCCCCCCATATGAGCCAGGTCCTGCTCAAGGTTTCTTCCTCTTAAAGTGGAGTTTTTCCTTGCCACTGTTTGGTATAAAGGTTTTTTTTCTCCCTACGTGGGAGTTTTTTTTAACCTGCCATTATCATTTATCATTGATTGGATTTAATGATATAATCTTAGTTAATGATATTTGCTCGGGGGTCATGCTCTGGGTCTCTGTAAAGCGCCTAGAGACAATTGTCATTGTAACAGACGCTATATAAATAAAATTGAATTGAATTGAATCACTGGACCCAGCCTACCATGGAGTTCTTGACCCAGTTTACCATGGACCCCTAGACCCAGACTACCATGGAGTTCTAGACCCAGTCTACCATGGAGTTCTAGACCCAGTCTTCCATGGAGTTCTAGACCCAGTCTACAATGGAGTTCTAGACCCAGTCTCCATGGAGTTCTAGACCCAGTCTACCATGGAGTTCTAGACCCAGTCTTCCATGTTCTAGACCAGTCTACCATGGAGTTCTAGACCCAGTCTACCATGGAGTTCTAGACCCAGTCTACCATGGAGTTCTAGACCCAGTCTACCATGGAGTTCTAGACCCAGTGTTCTAGACCAGTCTACCATGGAGTTCTAGACCCAGTCTACCATGGAGTTCTAGACCCAGTCTTCCATGGAGTTCTAGACCCAGTCTACCATGGAGTTCTAGACCCAGTCTACCATGGAGTTCTAGACCCAGTCTACCATGGAGTTCTAGACCCAGTCTACCATGGAGTTCTAGACCCAGTCTTCCATGGAGTTCTAGACCCAGTCTACCATGGAGTTCTAGACCCATGGAGTCTAGACCCAGTCTACCATGGAGTTCTAGACCCAGTTCTAGACCCATGGAGTTCTAGACCCAGTTACCATGGAGTTCTAGACCCAGTCTACCATGGAGTTCTAGACCCAGTCTTCCATGGAGTTCTAGACCCAGTCTACCATGGAGTTCTAGACCCAGTCTTCCATGGAGTTCTAGACCCAGTCTACCATGGAGTTCTAGACCCAGTCTACCATGGAGTTCTAGACCCAGTCTACCATGGAGTTCTAGATCCAGCATACCCTTGCAATACAAGCGATAACTCTGAATTAGTTTTTAAACTCAGAGTTAGTTGAACTTCTTTCCTGAAACTGAACCCAGACCTCCAGAGGTTCAAACATCTGAGAAATTAGCCCAGATCTCCTCTCAGTGAGCCACTAACCTGCAGCTTCTCATTAAACTTGGATTTTCTGAATCATCCTGCTGCTCTGACATAAAACCCTCCTGCTTCATGAAAACTTCTTATAAATGTGGACTGCCAAGCCACTGCTGCAGATCTGGGTCATGTGATCCCTTCAGGAGGATTATTGGGAGTCATTTGAAGGATTTCTGCGGATATAATTCGGCATGTTAGGATAATAATTGATAGAAGATTCCACTTTTATCTTGTAAGATGAAGCTTCAATGTGGATTAGACATCTGGACCTGAGCTGCCTTATTTTGTGAGCCCTATTAGGCTTCATCTTCTTTATCTCATCATCTCTGTGGTTCTGATCATCAGATGGAGTCTGGTAACGCTGGTCCAGGACTCTTCTGAGCCGAAGCAGTCAGAACTACATATTTAATGTACGTAAAATATTGAGACTGTCCATTTGAATCAGTATTGGCCTAAAAACCTGAAACACTGAGGAGAGAAGAGCAGCTGGTTTAGCATGAATTTCAAAAAGTCACAATTTTACAAACAAAAATGCTCAACTTTTCAACATCAACACAAATTCCACAAGTCATGATTTTAAAATAAGAAGTTGCTAATTTATGTTAAACAAAAAAAAAAAAAAAAAAGATTTTAGGGCAAAATGTTGCAACTACATAATTAACAGTTTTACAGCACAGTCTTCATTATGTCAGGAATTAGACATTTTCTAAAAGTTGACTTTTTAGGACAGAAAAAATGTAATTTTAAGCAATTTTAAGAAATTTCAGATTTTATACCAAGAACTCATGATTGTAAGATGAAAGTCTTGGTTTGAGAAAAAAAAAGGTTCGTAATTTTAAAATTTGCAACAAAAAGTTCATTTTTTTGAACAAAAGTCACTTTTTAAAATGTTCTTTTTTGGACAAAAAAAATAATTTTATGTAAAAAACAAAAAGTCTGAATATTTCAAAAGTTTAAAGTTTACAATAAAAGCATTGCAGTTTAATGACAGAAATTCACTTTGATGAAAAGTCATGATGTTGCTAAATTTGGCATTTTACAACAAAGAAAATGGCAGTTTTAGCACAAAATGCTACAAAAACACAATTAGCATTCAAAATATATAAATACTGCTAAATTGTGGCAAACTCTGAACGATGTCAGGAAGTTATAATTTGAAAAATATAACATTTTACAGGAGGATAAATTAATTTTAAGTTAAAAAGTCACAAATGTGTGAAAAGATGTTGAGACCTCATGAACTCATGGGTCTACTCCAGTCCAGTCCCAGTCCAGTCCCAGTCCCAGTCCTGGAGGGCTGCTGTCCTGCAGCTCTTAGATGTTTTCCTGCTGCAACACACCTGATTCAGATGAGTGGATCACCTGCAGCTGGGGGTCAGGGTCCAGGTCCAGGGCCAAGAACTGGACAAGACCGTTCATTTGAACCAGGTGAGCTGGAAACCTCTAAGACTTGCAGGACACCAGCCCTCCAGGACTGGATTTGCCCGCCCCTGGTCTACACTAAAGAGGTGAACCCAGTCCCAGTCTACCATGGACGACTGGACCCAGTCTACCATGGAGAACTGGACCCAGTCTACCATGGAGAACTGGATCCAGTCTACCATGGAGAACTGAACCCAGTCTACCATGGACGACTGGACCCAGTCTACCATGGAGAACTGGATCCAGTCTACCATGAAGAACTGAACCCAGTCTACTATGGAACCCCAACATAAAAGTGACTTTGATCTTCTCAAGTATCTTTGAACAAAACAAAGGAGAAGATTGTGGACTTTTTTTTTTTTTTTGGGGGGGGGGCAGATTATTGCTGGAATGCTGGAAACATCGTCCTCCACTTCATCCTCCAGCATCGGGACTTCACAAGAGTCTCCATTTGAGGGCAAGAAGTTCCTAGTTTGAAGGAACTGTAATTCCTCTCAGAGCCTCACAACTTGTAAACGCTATTACACTCTTAACCCCCACTTGGCTCAGCACGGGTCTCTGGGTCTGTGGGTCTCTGGGTCTGTGGGTCTCTGGGTCCGTGGGTCAGCAGGTGCCTGTCTGTCTGTGTCTATGTGTGGCCGGCCCCCTCATACCTGCCAGCGTGCCACACCTGTTGCTCATTAATTAATCTTCTGGCTGGGGTTTAGTCAGTGATGCCTTCGAGGGTCGTAGGAAACAATACATGCAAATATCAATAATTCAAAACAACAATTTAAAAACAAAATAAATAAATTAACTAGAGCATGCAGTCATAAAGCACCAGTCCCATCAGACTGTTTTCCCGCCGGTGCCTCGTAACGTGAACGGTCAGCTTCTGTCTCTGCCGTTGTTGACTTCACCAACTTCAGCCTCAGCCTCATTTCTCCAAGTGTTTTAATGCTCTTTGATGACTCTGCCACAAAACTGCCATCATGCTTTTACTTTTTTGAAGATCACTCTCCTCCACATGGTCCAACACTTCAACAGATGAGCTGCTGCCATTTGGAGGAAAATCAAACTCTTTTATCCCAGAGTCTCCATATTTATCACCCCAACAGTCAGACAGAAAACCATCCAGGACACCACAGGAGCATTAGACACATTTTCCTCTATCACTCAAACAATTACAACCTCAACTGTCTCAAACTCAATCCGTCAACTGATTTCCACCACCTCCAGATGTCTGAACTAATGAATACAGCTGGAATCACCGCTGGTGAATCCTGATTTGGTTCTGCATGTTGATGGTTCGGCCTTTAGAGATGAGCTGTTCCAGATCAGGAAGTTTTGAGGTTGACAGCTCTGACTGAAGGCGTGTAAACTGGCAAAAGGGAAAAGCATCAGTGTCTATACAGATAGTCAATATGGGTTTGGGATCTGTAGGAACTCTGAAACCTGGTGGTCAACCTATCCTGTATGCAGATAAGGTGGATGCCCTCTTGGAGGCTGTCCTCCCGCCCAGCTCAATAGCTGTGTGTAAATGTCTTCATGTAAATAGGGGTGGTTTAATTTCTGCGGGTAAAAGATGCAGATGTTGAGAGGGTGGCTGCTTGTTCCCGTTAACTACTGTCCTGTTTCCACGGTGATGCTTGAGACTGAGGATGTGTTTGCTTCACTAAGCACCTGTGGCGACAGGCTGGTTGTAGTCTTGTTGATCTGAGACCATGTCCATGACCGGACTCATGGGTTGGACCATGCGTCTCAGGGGGTGCTGCTATCAACCATGACTACGTTTTGGTTCACGAAAGGGTTTCCTTCATATGCTCAGAAGTTTTGTCAGTCCTGTTCTTCTCCCAACACAGCAGGAGGTGAACGGTTGGCCAGCCTGACAGGCCCTTTGGCCATGTGATGCTTGATTTCAGTGAAGGAAAACTCTGTTTGGTTCTGGTTGATATGTTTTCCCTCCTCTAGAGCTGACAGCTTCACCGTGGTGAAGGCATTGCTGACAGAGATGTTGCCTCGTTGGGGTACGCCATCTAATCTCTCCAGTGATAATGGGGCTCATTTCGTTAATGAAGCCCTTTTACAGGTGAGGAGGTTTCTGGGGCTCAACCTCAGGAGACTCTGTCACTACCAGCCCGCCAGCGGGGGGTGCTGTTGAGAGGGAGACTGGCACTAAATGTTGTGCTGAAGCAGGTCTTCCATGGATGAAAGCTTTACCCATAATGCTCCTGTGTCTGCAGATGAGGGTGAGTCTCAGCTCTGTTGAGTTTTGTTGGCAGGCCTCCTCCGATCGGTGTGGATCCTCCAGACAAGTGGAGGATCCAACGTTGCTCCCGTGCCGACCCAGATCAGCTGACCCGTCCAGCCAGCGGTGCTCTAGTCAACGTTCTCCACTGGTGAATGATCACTGAACTCCAGATAGTTTAGAAATGGCTTGAGAACCCCTTCTAGCCACAAATCTGAGCCCTGAGGTGATGTCTTTCCCTCTTGGCATTGTGTTAACACACACCTGAATCCTTCTCTGGAGGTCTGCCTACCTGTTGAAGATCAGTTCATCAATAATGCTGATCAGCAGCTCATAAATCCAGCAGTAAAGGGGTGCTGAGGACTGCCCACATGATTCCTTTCCTCCTTTTATTTATTGAGACACTAAAACAGAGACGTCGGATGATGATGGTAAAAGAAGGAAAAGGTTCAGAAACAAGGAGGAGAAGTCAGGAACAAACCAAAGCAGCGGTCGCGGTCACAACCACAGAAGAAGAAGAGTTCTCCGCTGGCCAGTAAATTGGGGTCATGATGATATTTGATAAAACCATCAGAGGCTCTAAAAACCAATAACGGAGAGTGAACGCAGCGTCTCCCATCCAATCCGCCGGCTGCTGCCGGGCTATTTCTGGAGGAGAAAAAAGAAATGATGATTACTGTTATTGGATTATTTACATTGCCCTCAACATGATTGAGCCGCAGAAATGAAATTAAAATGTGTGTTGAATGGGATTTTCCAGGAAAGTCCCGTAAAAACCACGACGGTAATAAGGAATGACTAATTCTCCCAAAGTCGATTAAACACCATCTCATCCCGCAGGAATACACGGCGCAGCTGCACGGCCGGGAAGACGTGGATTAGACGATTAGATTAGATTAAAGTGTTTTCATCCATTCTTCTGTGATTAGTTCTTGTTCTGAGGGCTTAACGCTGCTGGAGGGGCCACAGAACCAGCCGCTGGGCCCCCAGTGATCACAGGAACCTGATGGAAGCTCCGATTATCAGAGAATGGCCCCCACAGGAGGGGCCACAGGACACATGGGACCCACAGGAGGGGTCACAGGACACAGGGGACCCACAGGAGGGGCCACAGAACACAGGGGTCCCCACAGGAGGGGCCACAGGACACATGGGACCCACAGGAGGGGCCACAGAACACAGGGGTCCTCACAGGAGGGGCCACAGGACACAGGAGTCCCCACAGGAGGGGGCCTAGGAGGGGCCACAGGACACAGGGGTCCCTACAGGAGGGGCCTCAGGACACAGGGGTCTCTACAGGAGGGGCCAAGGAGGGGCCACAGAACACAGGGGTCCCCACAGGAGGGGTCACAGGACACAGGGGTCCCTACAGGAGGGGCCACAGGACACAGGGGACCCACAGGAGGGGCCACAGAACACAGGGGTCCTCACAGGAGGGGCCACAGGACAGAGGAGTCCCCACAGGAGGGGCCTAGGAGGGGCCACAGGACACAGGGGTCCCTACAGGAGGGGCCTCAGGACACAGGGGTCTCTACAGGAGGGGCCAAGGAGGGGCCACAGAACACAGGGGTCCCCACAGAGGGGGGAACAGGACACAGGGGTCCCTACAGGAAGGGCCACAGGACACAGGGGACCCACAGGAGGGGCCACAGGACACAGGGGACCCACAGGAGGGGCCACAGAACACAGGGGTCCTCACAGGAGGGGCCACAGGACAGAGGAGTCCCCACAGGAGGGGCCTAGGAGGGGCCACAGGACACAGGGGTCTCTACAGGAGGGGCCTAGAAGGGGCCACAGAACACAGGGGTCCCCACAGGAGGGGCCACAGGACACAGGGGTCCCTACAGGAGGAGCCACAGGACACAGGGAGGCCCCCACAGGAAGGGCCAACATGACAGTGGGAGGGGCCAACAAAGCAAGGACATGACAGAAGAGATTTTGAGACCTAAAGTAAAATGGAATTCACTATTTTTTGATTGTAACCGTTTTTTAACAAAAGGTTGTAATTTTAAGGTAAAAATGAATGTTAAAGTCATGATCATGAGCTGTGATTTTTAAAACCGCGTTCTACAAAAAGTTGTGATTTCATGACAAAGGTTGGAAATTTTTTTTTTGTCAAAAAGTTAGAATTTTGTAATTTTCATGATTTTACAACAAAAGTGATTTGATGTCAGAAAGTTGGGATTTTGTAAATTTGAAATGTGTCATTTAAAAAAAATAAAGGCCTTATTTTATATCAGAAAGTTCTGAGTTTGTAAAAGTAGATTTTACAAACATAAGTCTTAAAACTGAATTTAAAAAAATGTCTGAAAACCCTGATTTTATGAATAAAAGGTCTCGCTGTGGCGCTGCTTCTTCTACGTCCTGCTCCAACATGGACCTGCTGAACGTGTGCAGGACTAAAACGTCCTTTCATTATAACGAACCAATCCCATTTCCATCCAGCAGCTCGACTCGTTTGTAGATGAGGTCCAAAGGGGATGAGCGCCCAAAACCACTTAGTTTCATTATATAATGTTGGAGCACAGCAAATATAATAATATTAATGGGATAATTTAATTTTCTTTATTTGATGCGCTCCGACTCTGACGGCTAATCTGAAGGCCTTGTTTAAAATAGATTGAAAAATGAAAGAAGTCCCAACAGCTAATCCTCCGCTGAGGTCAGAACATTCTGGACTGATCCCAACTGAAGAAGGAGAACCAGCAGAGGAACCCACCCCACCAGACACAAACCAGAACCAGAACCAGCTCCAAAACCAGAACTAGATCAAGATCCGGACCCAGCTTCCAGAACCAGAACTAGATGCAGATCCAGATCCAGATCCAGATCCAGGACCCGAACCAAAACCAACTTTACCTGTTGACTTGAACGTGTCCAGGATGTGAGGAGGTCAGAGGTTGTTTCTGTCCTTTTAAAAAAAAAAAAAAATAATAATAATCTATATAATTTCAAAAGTCTCACAATTTTTAAAAACTGTTTTTTTTTTTGTCAAATATTTTTGTCAAATTTTGTCAAATCGTTTTTTTTTTGTCAAATGTAAGTCTTCTGGTAAAGTCGTGTCTGTTTGTTTTATTCTTGTCATAATCAGAACTTTTCTTTTTCTTTCAAACTCTTCAAGGTTTCTTCCTCTTAAAGTGGAGTTTTTTCTTGCCACTATTGGACTTAAAGGTTTTTTTCTCCCTCCGTGGGAGGTTTTTACCTGCCATTATCCATCCATCCATCCATCCATCCATCCATCATCTACACCCGTTTCATCCTCTGATCGGTCGCGGGGATCTGCTGGAGTCTATCCCAGCCGTCTACGGGCGAAAGGCAGGGTTCACCATGGACAGGTCGCCAGTCCATTATCCTTGTTTAGGATTTAATATTATAATTTTAGTTAATGATATTTGCTCGGGGGTCATGATCTGAGTCTCTGTAAAGACCTGGAGACAGTTGATATTGTAACAGACGCTATACAAATAAAACTGAATTGAATTGAATGTCAATTAAAAACGAATTTCTTTACGTCATAACTGCAGTTTTCTTCTTGTTAAAAAACTTCTTGTTTTAAATCATAAAATCATGATTGTTTGTCATCATTTCAACTCTTCCCATTAATTTATCTTTTCTTTTTTTTGCTCTCATCTGACTTCTTTATTATCATCATGTTACTTTTTCTTTTTTTGGAAGTCTTTCTTAAAATCTTACTTTTTTGATAACCTGATTGACTTGTGCACCTTTAAAAAGCAGTTTAAGTCAGTTTCCCTGAACAGAAGCAGAGAACATGAATCCTCTGAGTTTAATCACCAGAAACGGTTTGATGGCAGATTGACTGCCGGCTCGTTAGATTACATATTGTCTGTCGGGAGCTGAACTCTAATTTTGATGCGCTGAAATGTTAAACCCTGAAGGTAATCTGCTGCTCACATATTGGAGCGGCTGCAAAGCTGATCAAACACAAACGGAATCAAATCAAAGCTAAACTTCACATCATTTTCTGTCATTTAGAGGTCAGAAGTCAGAGGATTATTCCACCTTCAGCACGGAACCAGAGTCAGCTGTGGATTCATTGATTTATTCACAGAGAGATCAACGTTAAACACTCATCACATAACTCAGAAAGATTCAGGTCGATCTCCAGATGAAACTAAAACACAGATGGACTTTTATATTTGTGTTGCAGCAGGATGGAACAGAGACCTTATACTCTGAATAAAAACTGACTTTTCCGTCACATCTTCATGTTTTGGTTTCTCTTCTTAAAGTTTTGGGTTTTTTTCATGAAGTCTTTGGGGGTTTGTGAAAGATTTTTTTTTATTATTGAAGCATTTTGTTTTGGACAGTTTCTTTTCTCAAAGTGTCAGATATTCTTAAAGTATTATATTATTTTCTTAGATTTGTTTTTTAACTGAAGTTGTCAGGCTTTAGTTTTATTGTTTGTTTTAGATGTTTTAAATTGAAGTCTCAGATTTTTTCAAAAAAGCCTTCAGAAAAGCCTTGAGTTTTAGATTTTTAAATTATTTTTTTTAAATGTAAGTCTTGGGTATTTTTAGATATTTTTCTTGAAGTCTTAATTTTTTTTTTCTTGAACTATTAGATGTTTTAGTTTTTTTTTTTTTTAAGTCTTAAATGTTTTAGATTTTTTGCTTAAAGTCAAAGATTTATTTTCTAATCCTTTCTTAATCATTTTATTTAAAGGTTATTTTCACTGTAGCAGGTCCTGAATCTCACAGAGACCATTTTCTGCTTAAATGAACAATTGATGTCTAATTGTATGAGCTGCAGAGTTCCTCAGGGATCACAACTGGACATCTTTATTTTCTTTTCTTTTTATCCACCTTTAGGAGGCATATCTCTTTGGATTTGTGTATTGAAAACCTAAAAACCCATTCAAGAACATTAAACTCATTACTTGAACAGGACTGATGTTCCTGTTGTGGAACAGAGTTTTTAGACATTTTTTGAACTTTTAGATTGACTGAATAAATCGCCCTTTTTGGAAAGTTCAGTGAGACCTGAGTCAGATAAAACTAGTTTCATGTGATATAAATGTCACTAAACGCATGGGTTCCTTTCAAACACAACTATTTTGGGGTGTTTGTTTGTTTGCATTAGTAAGCTGATCAGTTAGCATGTGCTAAGCTAAAACAACTAGCTTGTGGTGACTGAGGTTGAGTGGATGTCTTCAAACAGACGCTTCAGACACCTGTGGGTGACATCATAGGGGCTCATGAGGTTTCAATTCATTTCAATTCAGTTTTATTTGTATAGCGTCTGTTACAATGTCAATTGTCTCCAGGTCTTTACAGAGACCCAGATCATGACCCCCGAGCAAATATTATTAACTAAAATTATAATATTAAATCCTAAACAAGAATAATGGGAGGTAAAAAAAACTTTCACAGCAGGAGAACAAAAAAAATTTAAGCCAAACAGTGGCAAGAAAAAACTTCACTTTAAGAGGAAGAAACCTGGATCTGGATCTGGATCATATGAGGGGACCTTCCTGATGAAGACCAGCTGGTTAAAGAAAGAAAAAGAGAGGAGAGACAGAACAGAGAGAGGATGGAGGACAGAGAGGATGGAGGACAGAGAGAGGATGGAGGACAGAGAGAGGATGGAGGACAGAGAGGATGGAGGACAGAGAGGATGGAGGACAGAGAGAGGAGAGACACAAATGACTGAATGAAATGACTCCATAAACAGATGCAGGTAGCAGCACTGAGGTGAGATGGTCAGAGGACTAGATCACCGGTTACCACGGCAGCCGACACCCTGAACACACCTACACACACAGGTGGAGGTAAACGCTGGGATGGACAGAGGAGGGAACTGCAAGTCAGCATGAAACTCAGGAAACTCTGACCTGAAAACACACAGAAAGAAAAGAGAAAAAAGAAGGAAAACAGCACAACAAACTACAGGAAAGAAAATGGAGCACAGTTACAGTAACGAGGTGCTGCTAATTAACTATGGAATGAGCTGGAGGAGGAGGAAGGGAGGAGGAAAGGGAAGGAAAGGAGGAAGAGCAGTGGAGACACCACTCAGCAGATCATGTTGGCGTCCCCCTGCAGCGTAGGCCTATAGCAGCATAGCTATGACGAAGCTGTGATTAAGACAAGCTACTCTAGTCTGAGCTACTACAACTATGGCTATAACTATTAGCTCCTACACACTATAGTTTAGACTAACTGTAGGCTTTACTGAACAAAAATGTTTTCAATTTAGTTTTTAAGATGGAGGTGGTGTCAGCCTCCTGAACCCAAACTGGTAGCTGGTTCCAGAATAAAGGTGCCTGGTAGCAGAAGGCCCGTCCTCCAAACCTACTTTTAGATATTCTAGGAATGGATTCAGTACACTCAGTAAGGGACTTCACTTCCCATGATGCATCCGTGATCACATGACCAGAGACCGTCAGTTAGTGATGCTGTCTCAGCTGGCTTCGGTGAGGTCGCATCCCCCTGGTTTTCCCTCTGCCTTCCCTCTCTCTGTCCCGCCCGTCTCCCCCTTCCCTCCCTGCCGGCGGTTGGGGGGGCGGGGGGGCTCGGCTGCCCCTGGCTGCCTGGGGTGATGGCTACTGGGTCTGCATTTTCTGCGGTGCTGCTGCTGTGGGCTTGGGCCCTGGTAGGTGTGGGGGCTGGGGGGGTGGGAGGGCCTTGTTGCCCCCTGACCTCTAGGGTCGGGGGCAAGGGGCCCTCTTGGGCCAGTCTGGGAGTTAGCTGGCGTTTTCTCGCCCGCGGGATGACTTGAGATGGACTAAGATAAGGAGAGTGGTGATGGTAATAGTGGTTACAGTTTTCTTGGTACTTGGGTAACTCACATGTGAGTGTACGGACCTTTTGCACGCGACGTCGCGCACTGCAGCCGCAACAGCTTGCCGCCATGTTGGAGTGAAGACAAGGCCCTTCAGATGAGCAGTTTACCTATCACATGTGTAATCTGTCACGTTCAGGTGGATGGCAAACAGTCCGAAAGCATGGTTTTGAGCTGTGTAGCTGTTGGCTGCTCAGGCTGCAAAGGGATCAGGATCATCGTTCCACAGATTTCCAGCCGACGTAGAGCGCCGAGCAAAGTGGATCGTTGTGCTCAACTTTATCGCCAGGTACGATTTTACACATACGAGGAATTTGTTGTGGCGATGATGGTGCATGCAATTAAGGGAAAAATTCAAACAATGTAAACTAAAAATATTGCGATATAAATATATATACACAAACAGTTTTTAGCATTGAGGGCACAGCGACCAAGAGTGATGTGACATGAAAATGTGCAAATGTGCAAATGAACAGGTAGTCCAGACTGAGCGTTAATGTAACACATAGTGTTACATTATCTGTCAGTGTGACAGCAGTGCCCTGATGTTCAAAAGCTCTTCTCTCGTGAAGGAGCTCCGGGTACCATCACAAAAAACAGAGTAAAAGCACAAAGCAAAACAAAACAATACGCACCAACACACCGAGGCAACCACCCGTGGCGCAATCTTGCAAATGGCAAGGTGCCCGGTTGCCGCTCGCTCGGTCCCTGGCTGATCGAGTTATTTGCGGGATGGCATGGGTCTTTTGATTGAGGATCGTCCGGGTGTTGTGGATGGTCGGTTGGTAGGTTTGGACGGATGGGGGCACCCGCCTCTGGTGGGGTGCTCGTTGCATCTGCGGCTTGTTCCCGCCGGTCGGCGCTCTTTCCTCGTGTCGTCCTCGCAGGCGCGTTGGATTGCGAACCGCATAACCTGCACAAAGACTATGTGATTGCTTAAGTCCTAGCTTGTTGTTTTCACGCCAATATGGCGACTGCGCTTTGTCGTCAAGGTGTGTGTCGCGTGGCTGCGGGAGGTCTATATGGGCATGGACACATTTATTCTTTACACCCCCCCCCCCCCCTCTACTGCCAACACAATCAATCAATAATGCTTACATCAATTCTCCATATACAGGTCTATAGCTCGGTAGAAGGCGTTCATCCAGTTTTCTTGTTATTAGTTTCTGCTTCTTACATATTATCCTCTGAGTTTGTTTGCTGTCACAACACAATCCACTACACAACACCCCTCAAACTTCACAACCCAGCACACACCAAACCTTTACTGTCCTGTCTCTTTAACTGTCCTGTCTTTAAATGTTTCACTGCTGGTGTTTTTTGGTCCTCTCTGACAAAATCAGGATTTAAGATGTTAATAAAGACGTTAGAAATTACTGCCAGAGAGGACTGGTGAAGGACACATTCACCCTCCACACCCCCACAAAAAAAGTCTGCTATAGGATTAAATTGCATATACATACTAGATGGTTTTGCTAGACAATGGCACTAATCTGAATGTAAATGCAGACAAAAAAAAAAAAAAGATATTCTAGGAACGACGAGTAATCCTGCACTCTGAGAGCAGAGAGCTCCATTAGGAGCATGGCGTGTTATCAGGTCTT
Source organism: Hirundichthys speculiger (assembly GCA_018398805.1). NCBI lineage: Eukaryota > Metazoa > Chordata > Actinopteri > Beloniformes > Exocoetidae > Hirundichthys > Hirundichthys speculiger. Next base: position 151,216 of record JAGFBZ010000799.1, on the reverse strand, counting down.
GTAAATATCAGGTCTTTTTAAACAGTCTGAGCTTCACACCAATAACAGGTTGAAACTGTGTTTGCAGCTCATAGCAAGTTGACCGCTCCTGGTTATCAGGTCGACTGCTCTTGGTTACCTGGTTGACATCCCAAAATGCCAGTCACGCAGGTCAACATGTGGACGACACCGTCAGCGATGTGCACAGAGCAACACAAATAATCTGGACCCAACAAAAGAGATCTGTGTGGATTTCAGGCAGAAACATATGGCGCAGCCCCCCTTTATTAAAGTAAGTAAGTAAATTCAATTCTGGGCCGTATTTAAACATGGCTTAAGCCGAGGAAAGTGCTCAATAAAGAGGACATTAAAATACTGAGAAAAATGTCCAAAAAACCCGGAGAGGAGCGCAGCAATGAGAACAATCAAGAAACAGAGATAAATAGAGAATTACAGACACAACAACAGATTGGAGGATTAGTGGGCCAGAAAGGCCAGCAAATAAAAATGTGTCTTTAAGTCTTTAGTTTTGATTTAGAATAGAAACACACAAGCGTTTAACAGCTGCAGCAGCTGCAGAGACTCGGACCGCCACAGACGATGAACTCAGCCAATAAGAGCTCTGAAATTCAGAGATCTGCCAACATCCATCTGAAGGTGAGACTCACCAGGAAATCAAAACTCCAGTTCTTCATCCGGCTGGAGAACTGTGCAGAGGCCTCAGGCAGCTGTGCTGCAAAGAAAAAGTACTTTCACTAATATATCGATGTTTGCAGCCGCGCTGAAGAAAAAACGTACATATCTGAAAGTGTCAACGTCTTTCCAGTAGCTGATCCCACAGCTACAGGAAAGACCTGACAACAGCAGAGTCTGTGATCTGATGGAAGAAAGAATCATTCACATGTTACAACAAGAACAAGAACAAGAACACTCAACTCCACCAGTCTAATTCCACAACGGGCTCTAAGGTTTTGTCTAAAAGTTGCAATTTAGTTCATGATTTTACAAGAAAAAAGTTATGATTTAATGTTAATATTTTATCCTCAACAGAACATTGATATAAATGTTTAAACTGATAAATGTTCACCTTTCTCCAGTAAATGAGTTTATTCCAGATGTGGTTCCAGCTGCAGGTCTCTGATAGTTGGACAGGAGCAGGTTCTCCGCTGGAGCATCTCCTCTTCTTCTTAACAGTCTGAAGACATCTGGACATGGAGGTTCTGAGTTTCTGGAGTTCTGGTGTTGAATCTGGTCCCAGTCTTGTCTGATGGAGGTTTCCAGCTGCTGAAGAGTTCTGTCGGGTTGAACAATGGTCCAGATGTTCTCTCCAGGTGACAGATATGGACTGCAGGTCCAGTTCAGCTCCTGGACTCTTCTCTGATGAAGCCATGCTGTTGTAACAGCTGCAGTATCTGGTTCAGCATCGTCCTGCTGAGATACACCAGACCTTCTCTGGAACAGACGTCTGGAGGGGACCATTTAACGACAAAGAAGTCTTGGTTCTACAGCAAAAACATGCTGTTATGGGTTGTGACTCAGAATGATTCTGAGTTTCATGAGTGTCCTTAGTCTCTTACTTCCTGTTTTACTTTGAAGGTCTGTCTTGTCTTCCCTCCATGTATATCCCTGATTGTTTGCACCTGCCCCTTGTTTGCTCCTTTGTGAATTTAAGTGGTTTTTCTGTCGCTGCTTCCTCTGTTCGTCCTCGGATGTCTCTCCTGCCTCACTGTCCCGTCACCCTTGTTTTTGGCTGTTCAGTTTGGAGTTTTGCCTTTTTTTAATAAACCACATTTGCTGAATACTCCTGTGTTTGAGTCCTCCATACAACTCTCATCATGACAGATATAGTCTTATAATATTCACAGTTGTAAAAAGAAAATTGTGTTTTTATGAAAAAAGTCAAAATCCTTTAAATTTTAATTCAAGATTCCAAATCAGACAAAATGTTCCAGTTATAAAAATATTGCAATTTTATAACATTGAGTTGTAATTTCATGTCACAAAGTTGTGATTTTGTGAAAAGGTGAATATGTGTCATCAACTGATGAAGGTTTGAACAAAGTCTAAGAGATAAAATTAGAGAAAAATACTCACATTAATGTCAATGATACTCTGCAGCATCATTAATTTATGTAATATTCTACAAAATAATTCATGTCCGAATATAGATTTAGTATTCACACATTTATAACAATAATAATAATCACATTTTTTTTGTCATTAATCATCTCCTGATAGTTCAGGTGTCTCCATATTGGTTCCAGAGCTGTAGAACATCTACTGAGGAGTCCTGAACAGTTCTGGTTCAGCAGTGATGGAGGTTGGAGATGAAACTATTCTAGAATAAAAACACCATCACATGGATCCAGACATCTGAAGAAACCAGAAGATCAATATTCATATCAGATGACTGATCAGTTTTAGAAATCAGTCTCTAGTCTGGAACACAGACTGAACTCCTCACATCTGTGGACAGAAAAGGACATTAATGTCCACAATTAAAGACAAATGTTACAGATGAAAAAAGTAGGTAAGAAATTAAGACTAAATTACAAAATGACTTTCTGCTTATCTGACATTAAAAAATGAATACGTTTTTTTAACAAATTAAAGGACAGGATTGAACAAAAGTTGTAGTTTTAGTAAAACAACAACTTTTGTCGTAAAACAGTTTTACGACAAAAATCGACCGATTTTTGACAAAAAGTCACATAAAAATGAATGACTTTATTTCTAAAAAGGTCTAATTAGACAATAAAAGAATAAAGTTTTGATTTAAGAACAAAGTTGTGATTTCAGATTAAGTTGTGATTTCAGAATAAAGTTCTGATTCCAGAATTAAGTTCTGATTTTCGGATAAAATTGTGATTTTAAAACAAAGCCATGATTTCAGAATAATGTTGAGATTTCAGAATAAAGTTGTGATTTCAGAATAAATAAAACTGATTTTAAAATAAAGTTGTGATTTTTGAATTAAGTTGTTTTTTCAGAATAAAGATGTGATTTCAAAATAAATTGTGATTTCAGAATAAAGTTGTGATTTTAGATTAAAGCCTTGATTTGTGAATAAAACCGTGATTTCAGAATAAAGCTTTGCTTTCAGAAAAAAAGGTGTGATTTTACAAAAAAGTTGTCATTTTAGGATAAAGTTGTGATTTCAGAATAAAAAAGCTGTGATTTCAGAATAAAGTTGTGATTTTACAATAAAGTTGTCATTTTAGGATAAAGTTGTGATTTCAGAATAAAAAATCTGTGATTTCAGAATAAAGTTGTGATTTCACAATAAAGTTGTCAATTTAGGATAAAGTTGTGATTTTAGAATACAGTTGTGATTTCAGAAGATAGTTATGATTTCAGAATAATATTTTTGATTTCAGAATAAAGCTTTGATTTAAGAACAAAGTTGTGATTTCAGAACAATGTGATTTTGGGATAAAGTTGTGATTTCAGAATGAAGGTGTGATTTAAGAGTAAAGTCCTGATTTTAGAATAAAGTTTGGATTTCAGAACAAATAAATTTGTGGTTTTAGAATGAAGTTGTGATTTCAAAAAAAAGTTGGGATTTTAAAATAAAGTTATGATTTCAGAATAATATTTTGATTTCAGAATAAAATTTTGATTTAAGAATAAAGTTTTGATTTCAAAATAAAGTTATGATTTAAGAATAAGTTGTGATTTCAGAATAAAGTTGTGATTTCAGATTTCATATTTGTGTAAATGTCGTGACGCATTTAGAGTTCTAACCGGCTCCAAACAGATTTCATTCATTGATCCATTGAAGCTCCATTTGTTTCAATGAGACTCTTTTAATGTTTTTTTGTGACTGTCATTAACAATGTTTGATATTAAAACAGTCTGTTTGATGTATCTTTTGTTGCGCTTTTCTCAAATTTGTGCCGAGAGCAAAGCGCCAACATGTTGTCAGTCAGAATAAATCTGCTCTTTGATGCTTTGCCACCACAGAACCGAAACACTCGAACGCAGCTTGTTGGTCTCATTTTGAACAGGATTCGCTGGTCAGTCGTCCTGGATGACGTCAGCAGATGAAGGTCCGGATGCTTCCGTCAGGTGAATAAAATCCTGTTTGTATCCTCGCTGAGACTCCTTCCCCCTCTCCTCCCTCCCAGCGCCTTAATTTCCTGATAACCTGTTAATTTTATTGTTTTTCACTCACATTACATGATTACTGCAATGACCCAGCGACTCAAATCACTTAATGCATTGTTATTGAGGCCAGGCCCCCCCACGCTCCTTTAGCCAAATGACTGTTGATATTTGCTTTTAATTTAAGCAATCCACTACAAGACTCATTAACATGCTGCTAGATTAACCGCCTCCAAGCTGAGGTTATCCGCCTCTTAATGCCCTTTCCATGGAGATAATCCCTGCTAACTTGGATTGGAGGCTGCAGTGAGATAAGCAGCAAATATGAAAAGATGAAGGAGAACCTGTCTGGTCTGAGCCTGATTGTTTTTCTCTCTCAACTGCAATTTGCTTAATTTGGTTGTTATTGACAGGAAAAGTGTTGCTGAAGGCAGCATTTATGGATTATTGATCACAGCAGACAGTAACAGCTTCTCCTCCACAGATGAAATCCTTACCAGGGTGCAGTCTGGGAGGTGTTTTCAGGAGATGAAGAGGCTTTAAACCTCGATCAGTCTTTACTGGAAGAACATTAACCAGGAAATCAGACAACGACGCGCCACTAAAAGGACCAGCAGTTCTACTGTTCATGAATATGTTCAATAATCATGACGTCACCACTGAATCAGTCTGGAGGGTGTTTTCAGGAGAAGAGGACTGGACCTGGACCTGCACCTGTCCTTGCACCTGCACCTGCACCTGGACCTGCACCCGCACCCGGACCTGCACCTGGACCTGCACCTGCACCCGGACCTGCACCTACACCTGCACCTGCACCTGCACCTGCACCTGCACCTGGACCTGCACCTGCACCTGCACCTGGACCTGCACCTGGACCTGCACCTAGACTGGAGTGTTACATTTTTCTGTAAAATCACAATTTTTTTAAAAAAAAATCGCTACTTTTTAACTTCATTGACTTTTTCTAAATCGCAGCTTTTTCTTCAAATTCCCCTGTCATGGCCTGGAGATGCCATGGTCGTTTTTCTGTGTATTCGGTGTGTTCTGTGTGTTTTGTCAAGATGGCGTCTCTCCATGTCTCTAGTGCTTCCTGATTTACTTTGAAGGCCTGTCTTGTCTTCGTGGTGTTCAGCTTTTTTTCCTTCCCCTTGTCAAGCCTGATTGTTCACACCTGCCTCTCGTTTGTTCCTGTGTGTTTATAAGTCCTGTCACTCCCTTTTAGTTTGCTGTCCATTGTCGTCTCTGTCCCCTGCATGTCAGTCTGAGTGTTACCTTGTTCTTCACCACCAGTTCCAGGACGTTAAGATTGCATTTTTGAATTATTGGATTTTTGAGTTTTTGATGTTTTGTTAAATAAACCTTTTTTGTTTTTTGAGATCTCCTGCATTTGGGTCCTCCTTCCACTCCGCCCCCCACCCCCCCACCCCCCATTGTGACATCCCCAAGACGTTGACATCAAATAACAAAATGTATAAAATGATGAATTTAGTTTTTGTTGTAAAATCTGGCTCCTGCTCTGTGAATAAAGACCATCTCATCTGGTTCCAGGGTTGAGAGCAGACCACCTTGATGGATGAAGACCTGGACTAGTGGGTTCAGGACCCCTGGTGGACGTCCTGATTTCAGAGGAAGAGTGGATGTTTCAGTTGGGGAGTGAGGAATCAGTGAGATGAGATTTCTGAGTGAAAACGATGAGGATGAAGAGTCGGATCATCGAAAGGCTCCTGATTGAATCAACCGATCAGATGTTAAAGCTGCCTGACTGTCATTACTGAGCTCAGCTGGGAGGAGGAGGACGGAGATAAGGGGGCCTTCGTTTGTGGATTATCTCATGACCAGAACTCTGGTTCCTGCTGCAGAACCATATTTTGTCCAACGTCAGTAATCAGAACGACCTCCTCCCTCCTCCTCCTGTTGGTGAATAACACCACAGCAGCTCCGAGGCTTCGTTGAGGATTTCATTATCAGATTGCACCAGAAAGCTGCACCTACAGAGTAACAGCAGATTAGGGAACTGGGATGACATCATCAAGGAAACATGAGAGGGAAGGAAGGAAGGTTACAACACTGTAACAACTACATACTATCACTAAAAATCCATATCAGCAGGTCCCTGTTCAGGTCTTCACAGCAGAATGATCCTCATGAGAAGTTTATATACCAGAATGATCCTCATTAGAAGTTTCTACACCAGAATAATCCTCATTAGAAATGTCTCCACCAGAATCATCCACATTTGAAGTTTCTAAACCAATATGGTCCTCATTAGAAGTTTCTACACCAGAATGATCTTCATTCGAAGTTTCTACAGCAGGATTATCCTCATTAGATGGTTCTACACCACAATAATCCTCATTAGATACACCAAAATTATCCTCATTAGATGTTTCTACAGCAGAATGATCTTCATTAGAAGTTTCTACAGCAGAATGATCTTCATTAGAAGTTTCTACACTAGAATGATCCTCATGAGAAGTTTATATACCAGAATGATCCTCATTGGACGTTCCTACACCAGAATGATCCTCATTAGAAGTTTCTACATCAGAATAATCCTCATTAGAAGTTACTATACCAGAATAATCCTCATTAGAAATGTCTCCACCAGAATCATCCACATTTAAAGTTTCTAAACCAATATGGTCCTCATTAGAAGTTTCTACACCAGAATTATCCTAAGCAGAAGTTTCTACACCAGAATGATCTTCATTCGAAGTTTCTACAGCAGGATGATCCTCATTAGATGGTTCTACACCACAATAATCCTCATTAGATACACCAAAATTATCCTCATTAGACGTTTCTACAGCAGAATGATCTTCATTAGACGTTTCTACACTAGAATGATCCTCATTAGAAATATCTCCACCAGAATCATCCACATTAGAAGTTTCTAAACCGATATTGTCCTCATTAGAAGTTTATACACCAGAATGATCCTCATTAGATGTTTTTACACCAGAATATTCCTCATTAGAAGTTTCTACAGCAGAATGATCATCATTAGATTGTTCTACACCAGAATGATCCTCATTAGAGGTTTCTACATCAGAACGATCCTCATGAGACATTTCTAAAGAAGAATGATCCTCATTAGAAGTTTATATACCAGAATGATCCTCATTAGAAGTTTTTACAGACGAATGATCCTCATTAGAAGTTTATACACCAAAATGATCTTCATTAGAAGTTTCTGCACCAGAATGATCCTCATTAGAAGTTTCTACACCAACAATATCTTCAATAGAAGTTTCTACACCAGAATGATCCTCATTAGACTTTTCTACAGATGAATGATCCACATTAGAAGTTTAAATACCAGAATGATCCACATTAGAGGTTTCGACACCAGAATGATCCTCATTAGAACCTTTTCCACCAGAATAATCCTCATTAGAGGTTTCTCCAGCAGAATGATCCCCATTAAAAGTGTCCACAGCAGAATGATCCTCATTAGAAGTTTCTACACCAGAATAATCCTCATTAGAAGTTTCTCCAGCAGAATTATCATCATTAGATGTTTGTATACCAGGATGATTGTCATTAGGTTTATATACCAGAATGATCCTCATTAGAAGTTTCTACACCAGAATAATCCTCATTAGAAGTTTCTCCAGCAGAATTATCATCATTAGATGTTTGTATACCAGGATGATTGTCATTAGGTTTATATACCAGAATGATCCTCATTAGAAGTTTCTACACAAGAATGATCCTCATTAGACGTTTCTATACCAAGATGATCGTCATTAGATGTGTCTACAGCAGAATGATCCTCATGAGACATTTCTAAAAAAGAATGATCCTCATTAGAAGTTTATATACCAGAATGATCCTCATTAGGTTGTTCTACACCAGAATAATCTTCATTAGAATTTTCTACACCAGAATGATCCTCATTAGAAGTTTCTACACCAGAATGATCCTCATTAGATGTTTCTACACCAGAATAATCCTCATTAGAAGTTTCTACAGATGAGTGATCCACATTAGAAGTTTATATACCAGAATGATCCTCATTAGAAGTTTCTACAGATGAATGGTCCTCATTACCTCCACCAAGGAGGTTCTGTTTTTGTCTGCGTTTATCTGTCTTTCTGTTTGTGTTCAAGATAACTGAAAAAGTTATCGATGGATTTTGATGAAATTTTCAGAAGTTGTTGGAAATGTGAATAGGAAGAACTGATCTCATTTTGGGTGTGATCCGGAAGAAATCCTGAATTCTGGATCCAAATTTTTCAAAAATTGTTGCACTTGGCAGAGGTCTGCACTCTCCGAGTGCTTTTCTAGTTACATTTTTTTCCACCAGAATGATCCTCATTAGAAGTTCCTCAAGCAGAATTATCCTCATTAGAAGTTTCTCAAGCAAAATAATGACCCTCATTAGAACTTTTTCCAGCAGAATAATCCACATTAGAAGTTTCTACACCAGAATGGTCCTCATTAGAAGTTTATATACCAGAATGATCCTCATTAGAAGTTTCTACAGCAGAATGATCCACTTTAGAAGTTTCTACACCAGAATGATCCTCATTAGAAGTTTCTACACCAGATTTATCCACATTAGACGTTTCGAGGCGGGAATGATCCTCATTAGAACTTTTTCCAGCAGAATGATCCTCATTAGATCGTTCTACACCGGGATAATCCTCATTAGAAGTTTCTACACCAGAATGATCCTCATTAGAAATTTCCACACCAGAATAATCCTCATTAGAAGTTTCTCCAGCAGAATTATCATCATTAGATGTTTCTATACCAGGATGATCGTCATTAGGTTTATATACCAGAATGATCCTTATTAGAAGTTTCGACACCAGATTTTTTCACATTAGAAGTTTATAGACCAGAATGATTTGTCATTGAGCCAGTGTCCCAGGACAACAGAATTACATTCCAGTACATCGTCCAAGAAAACATAGAAGATACCTGGTCCAGAGGTGTCCTGGTACCTGAAGTCCTGAAGAAAAGTTTCGGTTATGAAATAAAGTTATCATTTTAGTCCAAACAGTAAAATTCATGGTTTGGTAAATTTGTGATTTCATGGCAAAATGTCACAATTTTACAACAAAAGCCTGAGTTTTGGAATAAAATGTAATAATCCTGTAAAAAGCAGATGTTTGTAAATAAATGATGTCATTAAATTCAGTCGTTGAGGCTCATGAATGAAGTGAAAACTCGGTTCAGTGTCACAGCGCACCTGTCTGCTCAGGTGAAGACCCAGGTGTCTGTTCATCCCCCCCACCCCAACAGGAAGTCTGGGGTTTGATCTCTGACGCTGAGTGTCCATTTAGGTCAAGCTCTTAAATTAGCAGAGTGCGTTCGTGTCACAGGCGGCGGCACGCGTCGGTGGTGCTGGCGGCCCGTTAGAGGACGGGTCCTGGTCTGGGTCCGGGTCCAGACGCACGTCTCTGTGCGGTATTAACATTTTAATCATTAGCCATTAGCAGCAGACAGCAGCTTTCTCTGGATGTTTGTCTGGTGTGGCCTCACGCACTTTAAAGATTATAAAATGTAAATTTTGTGTGGTGGGGGGGGGGTGTCTCGATAAGAGTCTATGGTCCAGACCTCCAGACGCAGACCCCGGTCTAATTTAAAAACTTTAATCCTGGCCCAGGAGCTGTTTACTTCAACGAATTAGGTTAATCTATTTGCATAAATGTGCATTTATGAATAATTAGTGGGACACTGGGGGGGGGGGGGGGGGGCGGACGCGTGTCCAGACTGTTGTTACCGTTGCTGGTGGTAAACAATAGAGCTGCTGCAACAATGAAGAGCGAAGGTGGCGGGAAGCTGCGGCGTCTGCGGCGGGATTACTGCTATCACTTACAGTCCTGTTACTCTAATTAGTGTCATTAAAACGGTCCATCAGCCGGAAACAGGTCACCCGGGAGGCTCCGCCCACTCACCCGAGGACTGGCTGATGGGTGACCGGGCACTTAAACACGGAGTTAATTCAGAACCAAGTCTGAATTATTGGATCAGAACCACAGACTGTAGAAGAACCGGACCCCCCCCCCATGATGTCACCCACAAACTCACCTAATCCAGAACCAGGTTTCTGAGCACCTGGACTGTGGAGCAGTTCCTCTACTGAGCACTAGAGGCTGCAGTTCCTCTAGGAACCACTAGAGGCTGCAGGTCCTCTGACCACTAGAGGCTGCAGTTCCACGTCAAAAGCGGCAAAAGTATGGCAAGCCACTGAGGCCAAATATCACCACATTAAGTCATTCACTGCCAGCCAGCTGCAGAGTCTGTTTACCGATCTTCCGAAGCACACAGAATATTGTATTTCACGACTATGTTATCACTGAAGCCCCCAATAATAAAGGGTAGAGTATCTTCTGTTGTCAGGAAAAAAAAATTTTGTTCCTACCGTTTTTCATTCCTCAGCGCCCCGCGCGCCGTTTCCTTGATCTTCGCTAAACGCCATAAAGACGGCCTTCTCTGTGGTCCTTTAACGCGCTTTTTTTCGAGTGTTTGAACGCGTGTCAAAAGCGGCGTTTGTATGGCAAGGCAGTGGGGCCAAATATCGCCACATTAAGAGGGCGTGAGTTATAAAACAGAGTAAAAAGCAGCGTTTTTTAAGTGAAAACACTGTTAAAACTGCCATAAAAAACTGCGTTTTCTGTGGTCCTTTAACGCGCTTTTGACATGCATTCATAGAACGGTGAGCAAAACTGCGGTTTTAACAGCGTTTTCCCTGCAAAAATGTCGCTTTTTACGCAGTTTTTATAATTCACGTGCCCTTAATGTAGTGATATTTGGCCCCAGTAGCTTCCAATATAGGGACTTAACAAAGTACGTGTAGGACCCCGTGGCAAGATGCCACTGTCATTCAGCATGTCAGTCAAAAAACACACATCATCTAAACAGACGCCGACCAGGTGAAAGCGCTTTGGGGTCACGCGGGGCGGGGGTGGTGAGGGTGGTTTTTAATGGTTAAAAGAAGCTGACTAGTTCTTTTAAAACATGTTAAATGTGACGACAGACTGGTAAATGTGTCAATCCTCTCCTACAGAGCCTGTATAAATACTTCATGAGGGTGGTGCCATCAGATATGCAGCAGGCCAGAGCCATGGTGGACATCGTCAAGAGGTACAAGTGGAGCTACGTGTCTGCGATACACACCGAGGGTGAGGCTGCGCACACACCAGCGTCGCTGCTGCATGCCGGCGTAAACTTTTTTGTGCAGGAATGTAACAGTGCAGTCTCTGTTGAGCCTTTGCTTTGCAGCAAAATGCGCTTGTCACACACATAACGTGCTGTTGATAGTTTTGGATTCTTCTTTACCATTGAGGCGAAGTCCCGACAGAAGCTGATAGACACATGAAACTGCTATAAAACAGCCTGTTATTGGTCGGTTTTTAATATCTCTGTTCACATCAGGCGACTCTGGTGATTTCAGTCATGCTTTTACTGATTTATTGTCCTCTTCTGTTCACACAAGAACACAAAGAGATGATGATTCAAATGCAGGGTGATAAACTTGGATGTTCTTATACGTTTAAATATACCATGTGTGCGTGTTCTTTCTTCTTCAGGAACCTGAAAGCAAACCTCAGACCCTGCAGAACACATCTGAGCAGCATAAATGCACAGTTATGTCCCAAATTCAGCAGCATCAGTCCCTGAATAACTAATCCTATCTGTTCAGAGGGAAAAGCATTACCAGTGTATAATTATCAATGATTTTCTCTTCTCTTACCATGAATTTATTGGTTATTTTTTTTAACCTGTCAGTGGCTCGAGGCCATTTGTTGATGATATAAATCCCAACAGATATATTTTAATTATTTATTTGCCATAAATACACCAATCCGTTGTTTAAAAGGATTTAAAATAAGGTTGTTTGAATGCCAAAAAAAAAAAAAAAAAAAAACCTCATGGGATGTGAAGCTGCTATTCAGAAAAGCTTTGTGTTTATTTGCCACTCTGTCTTTCTTCTTTTATTTCTTTTTCATCCAGCAGGCAGTGGAACTGGGTCAAGATGATTCGACTCCTGTTAACTGCAGATCAATTACACGTGTAACATGTCCACGCTTCAGTTGATTTCCTCAAACTTTACATGTAACTGGTTAAATTTAGTAAGCAGCTTGGAAGACGACCAGATAAAAAGATAAAAATCCACCTGCGCGACAGTCAAAGTAAACGGCGTCAAGCGCTGGTCAGCCATTCTCACAACTTTGCGTGAAGAGAAAATCACGAACCAGTAATTTTGAGTAACTTTGCAGAAACTGGGTGACCTGGTTTTCAGGAGCAACAGTGAATTCAAGCCACTGCAGGGCTGGATGTGATTGTGCTGCCCTGGCATCGCGCTCGTGTATTTGTTAGATACATTTACTGTGTTTAAACACACGAACACATGCGCACGTGCACGTCTGTGTGTGCTGAGAGGAGCTGCAGTCACAACACAGACGGTCTGATATGTGAAGTTATTTCTTTTATTACTGTTTGAACTGCAGATTGTCTTCTAGTCAAAAGTAAAAGCTGAAACTGATACTGATGCTTGTTTTAACAGTAAATTCTTCCATTTAAGATCTTCTGGCTGATTAAGACAGAAAATACCAGTTCATGGTGAATTTAAGAGCATCCATGAGTGAAGTGTATTTAAAACGAGGTAAATTATCTCAGATTTCCAGATCTAAGATTTAAAATCTTGCCATGAAAATGTTTTTTATGCCTTAATTAAGCAGGAACGTTCTGTTAAAACAAAACGTTTCCTGTATTTGATCTTTTATCTCTCGCTGTAAATGTTGTTTCCAGTTACGACGTAACTGCTCACTTTCAGTGAAATCCACTTTGATTTATGAGTTTATGTCTTTTTCTTGAGGACTGGAGTTGTTAATTACACTGATCCCTTATTTTTCGCGGTTAATGGGGACTGGCGCCCCCCTGTAAAAATCAAAATCCGCTAACTGGAGCCGGAGCCCCCCGAGCCTCAATAATGTGTTTAAAATATGTTTAAAAACCGCAAAAAAGTATCGAGGCACTGCAGAGAAACAAGACAAAGGCTCAACTGTGGTCTTTCTGTTTCCTTCACAGCCTCTGGTCTCTGAACCGTAGTAAACAAACTGCTGCTATTGTGATATTTTTGGTTCGTAATTAGCGGCTAACACGCTAACAACAACAAAACAAAAAGTCTGGTTTTCTCTGCATGGAACGAGCACTTTATTCTGGCACTGCAGGAACTTGTAACATCACACAGGTTGTATTGTTGGGCTCCTGTCGGTTAACAGAGAATGTAAATCTATACACGCTGGGCTGCTGTTGATGCTCATTACACTTTTCATCTAACCTCGTTCTGCCGTCCCACAACACACACACTACATTACCCATAAAGCCACACCATTACCCATAAGGCTACTTTCTTAAAGGGGCCTGGCTGGCTCACAACATTTCTTCACTGTGAGAGAACCCGCACAACATCCTGTGATGTTTCCGCGATTTTTTTCTTAACTTTTTATTATATTATATATTTCTGAAAAATCCGCGAATCACTAAAACCGCGGAACTTAAAGTGCAAATTGGCGAGGGATCACTGTATTTGCTCACTTTGTTCCTGTGTTGTAACAAGTCTGTTTTGGAGTAATTTAATCTAAAAACTGTGTCTCTTTCACTTGTTTTAAACTCTTGAACGTCTACTGGATCTAAACTGGAAACAAGACTTCTGGTCAAATGAAACTGTCCTGATCAAGTCACTTACATTCAGTCATTATGACCCAGAATCTAGGGTTTATTTCTTATATTTCAGCTGGTGTTTTATTTTTTTATTTTTTAGTGTCCTTGAAGCATCTGAAAAAAGCAGCTGGTTCATTTTAGACTCCAGTTCCAGATGTGCAGCTGGGCGTCCCGGTGAAAGCGTTTTGGGTTGTTCACCTTCGTCAATTCTATTCAGTTTTATTTGTATAGCATCTGTTACAATATCAATTGTTTCTAGGCGCTTTACAGAGACCCAGATCATGACCCCCGAGCAAATATCATTTAAAAATATAATATTAAATCCAAATCAAGGATAATGGCAGGTAAAAAACGCCCACAAAGGGAGAAAAAAACCTTTGAGCTAAACAGAGGCAAGAAAACACATACTATACTATCACATAGTCTTCCTGATGAAGACCAGCTGGATAAAGAAAGAAAAGAGAGGAGAGACAGGACAGAGAGAGGATAGAGGACAGAGAGAGGATGGAGGACAAAGAGAGGATGGAGGACAGAATGAAATGACTCCATAAACAGATGCAGGCAGCAACACTGAGGTGAGATGGTCAGAGGACTAGATCACCGGTCACCACGCCAGGTGGAGGTAAACGCTGGGATGGCCAGAGTAGGGAACTGCATCAGGTGAGACCTGATCTGTGCCTCCATCACCAGGTAACTACGGTGAGAGTGGGATGGAGGCGTTTAAAGACATGGCGGCAAAGGAGGGCATTTGCATCGCTCACTCCGATAAGATCTACAGCAACGCTGGAGAGCAGAGCTTCGACCGGCTGCTGCAGAAGCTCCGAGGACACCTGCCCAAGGCCCGGGTGGTGGCCTGCTTCTGCGAGGGCATGACGGTCCGAGGCATCCTGATGGCCATGAGGCGACAGCGGCTGGTGGGGGAGTTCCTGCTGGTGGGAAGGTGAGCGCTTGCTAACGTCTCTGACCGCACGTCTCGACCATGAGTTGTTGTTTTCTTTCAGTCGTTCCAGGTCAGAGGAGATCTCAGATGTTCTTCAGGATTCTCAGTCTCCTGAATGTCCTGCTGTCGTCAAAGAGGATGTGTTTGTTGTTACTGCGACCGTCTTTGTCCTCCCATCTTCATCTTCCTCGTCATCACCTTCACTCTAATTCATCTCCGTGGAGACTCGAGGTATTTTCACGTTCCTCCTCGCATCAAGGTGACAGCGACAGCGATGTTCAGTCAGGTTTGAACCATGTGACGCTTGTTTTTCCTCCGTAAAAGCTAGGGCTGGGCAAGTTAACGCGTTATTATCACGTTAACGCATTAATTTATTAACGCCTACATTTATTATATCGCGCGTTAATGCATGTTGCTCACATGCTTTTGTTTTGAAAAGTCTGTAACTGGCTGCTGCAGAACCGGAAGATAATTGGCAGCAAACACGCGGAAAAGCTAAAACAGACATGGAGAACGGTAAAAATCTGTGTACTTTACAGTTCAGGTAGCAACACAGGTAGCAATATTAACAATTCTGTCTGAAAAATAAAATTCTGGACTGTAACAAAACTTTGTCGTCATTCCTCCATGTTCCATCAGATCTGCTCCATGTGTTCACTGTCCTGCTGTTCTCTAGCTGGTTACTGCAGTGCGGCTCCATCTAGTGGCTCAGATGTGTAATGACAACAGAAAGTCCAGTCCTCCATTATAAAACTAATTCAGTCCTGTGGCCTGTTTGCTAAAATTGAAATATAAAAAAACAGGCTTTTTTTTGTTTTGTTTTTTTGTGTTAGATTAAAAAACGGAAAAAAAAAAAAAAAGTCTCTTTTTAATTTCTTAAAATTTTGATTGACAATTGAAAATGGAAAAAAAAAAACGATACACAGATAATTACGGACTGTTAAAGTTACTGAACTTTAACATGGACATTTTCATTTTAAAGTTCTCCCAGACAGAGGATTCAACAGAAACAAGGTTATTTGTAACAACTGACAAGTTGAACTCCCCGTTAAAAGTTTCTGCTGTTACCTCAGAAATTACTTGTTTTAATGTTCTGATTGTGGCCTCTAGATTGTTAGGATTTTGTTGATAGACTTTTTTTATTTTTCATAAAAAAAACAGGATAACATTAATGCCCTGGCAGTGGCAATGAGCTTTATTTTATTTGACATTTTTTAAGATGAGATTTACACTAAATATGTGTTACTGACAAGTGCTGATGTTAAAAGTGTTTCAACAACAAATGTTATGGCGCTTTAGTTCATATGGCAGCAGAACATTTAAATAAAAGTGACCTTAACACTACTTTTGAATTCATTATTTGATTTTTCGTATACAATGTGATTAATCGTGATTAATCAGGGAAATAATGCGATTAATCGTGATATAAATTTTAATCGTTGCCCAGCCCTGGTAAAAATGCGTGATGCTGTCAGTTTCCACATAGTAAATGAGTTGTTAGTTACTGTTCAGTAAACAGTTGCTCTGTAAGTGACTTTATTAACTGTTAATGAGGTATTTTAAGTAGACAGATGAACTATTTATCCTTTAACGTGCTGCTTTTTTCTATCCATCCTTACAAACTACGACACGGTGGCCGAGAAATATTTAATTGGTTAATTCAATTCAATTCAATTTTATTTATTTATATAGCGTCTGTTACAATGACAATTGTCTCTAGGCACTTTACAGAGACCCAGAGCATGACCCCCGAGCAAATATCATTAACTAAGTCTATAATATTAAATCCAATCAATGATACTGGCAGGTAAAGAACTCCCACGTAGGAAGAAAAAAAAACCTTTATGCCAAACAGTGGCAAGGAAAAACTCCATTTTAAGAGGAAGAAACCTTGAGCAGGACCTGGCTCGTATGGGGGGACCTTCCTGCTGAAGACCAGCTGGGTAGAGAAAGAAAAGAGGGGAGACAGGACAGAGAGAGGAGAGCACACAAATGACTAAATACAATGGCCATCTAAACATAAATATAAATAGATGGAGGCAGCAGCACTGGGATGAGATGACCAGAGGACCAGGTCACCGATCACCACGCCAGTCGGCACCCAAACACAAGTGGAGGAGAACCCCGGGATGGACAGAGGATGGAACTGCAAGTCAGCATGAAAGCCAGGAAACTCTGGCCTGCAAATACACAGAAAGAAAAGGGGGGCAAAAACAGCACAACAAACCACAGGAAAGTAAAGAATATGGAGCACAGTTTCAGTAACAGAGTGCTAATTTAAGCGGAGAAACTCCCAAAGATCAGGCAACCAACACACGCAATTAAAAGTGTGAGAGAAGAAAACAAGCGGGAAAGAGGGGGCTGAACTAGCAGGAGATTTCACTCTCCGAGAATAACATGTTTTATTTTAAGGTTGGGCTCTCTGGCTCGTCTCTGTGGATGCTGCTCCTCATTAGGAGCCACGTATGTAGGCTGTCGCTCAAATTTGACGGCAGGAAACATGAAATAACCTTGAACTACATATGACAAAATGCCTCGCTGTGATGTTTCTGCGCCACAGGAGCTGTTAGTTGAACCGTTTAATCATTTCTATTCTCGCTGTTTTGTTTTGAGGGCGATTACAGTCTGAGATCCGGCGTCAGGTTAAAATCCTCTTTCTTCTTTAACGTTTTATCTATAAGGACGTTATGAAATATCATCTGGACCCCATCAGGTCTCAGAATTAGGTCGATACAACCTCGGATGAGCAGCAATTACATTTTAGATCATTTAATCGATGAAACTAATGCAGCACTCAGAAGTCATTTGTGATGGATAATAGTTAACTCAGTGCTTCATCAGCAGTAATGAGAAGTTACGGTTCTCTGCAACCAGTCTGGTCCGTTCCTCTTTACCAACT
This sequence comes from Hirundichthys speculiger, assembly GCA_018398805.1. NCBI lineage: Eukaryota > Metazoa > Chordata > Actinopteri > Beloniformes > Exocoetidae > Hirundichthys > Hirundichthys speculiger. Next base: position 133,613 of record JAGFBZ010000799.1, on the reverse strand, counting down.
CCTCTCTGGGAGCAAATACTTGAAAAAATGATCCAGGTCCTCTGGCTTCAAAGCATCAAATTATCACCGCTCCACCGCCGTGCTTCCCAGCTGCTGTTTGTGCGCGACTTTGCTCCTCTCTGTCCAGTGGATTTTGTCCCAAAGGTCCAACCTGAGCAGACTGGTCAGTAGTTGTACTGTCTTAAATGTGTCTGAGATGCAGCTCTCGGGTTTTTTTGGTTTCTCCCTGAGCATCTCCTGCTGACCTGGTGGTGGACTGATGGACGTCCACCGCTGGTGAGACTGCCAGCTGTCTGGAATGTTCCCGACCAGGATTATAATAGTTTTGTATTTTCCATTAGTTTTAGTTTTTATTTAGTTTTTAGTTTAGTTTTTCAAATTCAGTTAGTTTTAATTAATTTTTGAGCAGTTTTGCTAGTTTTTATTCATTTTTGTTTTGAAATACTTAGTTTTAGTTTAGTTTTTATTAGTTTCAGTGTTAGTTTTAGTTTTATTTTGTAAATTAGGGTTGTAATTTTGGTTCGAGTGAAGCACTGAACTTTATGAAGGCTATCACATAGTCGTGTTTACATTCTGGTCTCAATAAACATATTTATCAATGCATCTTCCCTCTTGTGGTGTTCCTGCGTATTTACTGACCAGCAGCTATCTGGTCTCCGGTGGAAACAGTCCATTATAGTTGCTGTTTTCTCCCGTTCCTTCCCAACACTGACTGGCCTGCAGCTGTAGCTTCTCTTTCCAGGGGGCTAGCTTAGGCTAGCTTATCCAGCTAGTCTTGGTTAGCCTTTTTTTTAGGGAGCTAGCTTAGGCTAGCTTATCCAGCTAGTCTTGGTTAGCCCTCTTGTGTGAGCTTTTCAAATTGACTTTCAGATTCGTGGGTTTTTTTCTCCTTGAGAAGTATTCCACACATTGTATCACCTGCTTCTACAACAAGACACTTATTTTTATCGTTAACACAGTCATAGTCAAAGAAATCCCAAATAGGACTGAGACGCTTTCTCCCAACTTTAACCGCAGCCATCACTGCTGATCACTTTAGGTTTTTTTTTTTTTTTTTGCGGTTGTTGTTGTACGGTGGAGCGAAGTTAATAGATTTCAAACGTTTATGAGGAAAAAAAATTACAAACACGAAAACGAAGGACGTTCCTGATAATATTATGGTTGATTTTAGTTTGTTTTATAAACACATAATACAGTTTCAGTTAGTTATCGTTTTTTTTAAACTCTCGTTTTTATTTTATTTCAGTTAATGAAAATGTTTTTTCAATTCTAGTTTTCGTTCTTTCGTTCGTTTTCGTTAACGATAATAACCTTGTTCCCAACTCGTGAACAATTGTTCCTGCCGAAGATCAATGGCCTGAAAATCGTTTTTGAGGTGTCATTATGGCCCCTCCCAGATGGACGCTAGGGATGGGAATTGATAAGATTTTCCGATTCCGATTCCATTATCAATACTGTTTAACGATTCGATTCTTTATCAATTCTCTTATCGATTCTAATTTGGGGAAAAAGGAGAACAAACAATTTTATTAGCATCAATTTTTTTTACTTAGAAGTCACGACCTTACAAACTCAACAGCGAGGTCAAAAGAGGCCCAAAGTCTGGATAACGTGTTAACTGTTGTAATATGTAACTGTGCAAATACACAAGAATGTGGAACATTTTACTAACAGATTTTTCCTAATAGAAATGAAAAAAATCTCCTTTTTAAAAGGATATATGAGCTCACTAAGCACTCAAAAATAATAATAAAGAAAGATAAATACTATCAAATACAACGGAACAGTGCATAGTACAAATCTGCAAATACTATGAAGAATTCACAATTCTTTAGCAATAAAATAATCATGTCTTCCAGCCTCTGAACCAGCCAGACTCTCTCTCTCATAACGGTCATCTTCTAAATGTAATGCAGAAGGCATTCGTTTAATAGCATAGCATTAATGTTATAGCGTGTTTTACAAAAAAGCACATAGGCAGCGGGATAGCTACTTACCAGTTACCAGAGGTGATCTTAGCTTGGCTACTGCTGCTGGGTTGAGATCCATCAGTACAAAGTAGAGGTCTTCGGGACAACCCGAAAACCCGAGGTTCTGAGCCCACCCGAATCGGGTCTCGAGTCCATTCAAAAGACGGGACTCCAGGTTCGGGTCAGAATCGGTACAGTTAGTCTTGGGTCCAGTCGGTGCTCTCTGACAGGCTGGGTCTGCGTTTATTCAAGATTCAAGATTCAAGATTCAAGTCTCTTTATTGTCATTATGCAGGCATAACGAAATTTTGCACGACTCAGAGAGTTAAAGATATTGGCGGTGGCAGCTAATGTCAGGACTTGGGGCAGTTTAATTAATTATTCATTAACGTGGCATATTTGTCATGAAACAATCGTGTTGTCGTAGCGTGTTATTAGCGGTTTGTCCGGCAGCTGTAAAGCACAACGGCTCGCCAACATGACAACGTTGGATGAGAGAACATATTCACAACATGTCCTGACCGGTGTAGGCTATTAGCGTTAGCAGTTGCTACCAATAGCATCTGTATCCACAAAAAAAAATAACAACGTGGATTTATTGTTGTTTACATCACGTAGCCCATGTAGCAACTGAACCAGTAGAAGAAGACAACTTTAGGTAAGAAAATCAAGTTTTATTCAACGCTAGACAACTTTAACATGAGCAACTATGGGCTGGATTGTCTCGGTTCTATTCGGGTAACTCGGTTCAGTTCGTGGTCGGAAACTAAAGATTCGGGTCGGGTCGGTTCCAGGTCCAAATATTGCGGGTCCATTCGGGTTCGGACTCCCGAACTTGTAATAATAGCTCGGGTCGGGTCGGTTTAGGGTCGAATTTTCACGGTCTGATGGGGTTCGGGTCCATGAAAGTGGACCCGTGAAGACCTCTAGTCCGAAGCTCGTCAAAAACACGACACTCGTTATCGCATGTTGTGTGCACAAATGTTTCTGCATGTTAGCCGTGTTCCCTCCCGACGCTGTTATCACCACTTTACAATGACTGCTAGTTGCCTTGTTGCCATCTTTCTTTGGTGAAGTGAAGCCAAACTTTGGAGTTTTTGAACCTGGTGGGCGCCATTGTTGTTTACAACTGCAATGCGCGTGCTAAACCAAGTGCTTTCTGGAATTGACTGTGCGTAACTTGCGTAAATTACGTGAGATTTGTGCTGGTTGGAATCAATAAGAGAATCGCTGGATAAACTGCCAAACGATTCCATGGAATTGAAACAGACGGAATCGGTTCTATACAGGAACCGGTTCCTGTAGAAAACCGGTTCCTGTAGAGAACTGGTTCCTGTAGAGAACCGGTTCTCTACAGGAACCAGTTCTCGATTCCCAACCCTAATGGACGCGCAGCAGCGGTTGCTTCTCTAAAGCCGTTGCGTTGATGTCACCTGAACGCTCTGGACCAACAGAGATTATTTTGTTGTAGCTTGAAAACGATGCGTGACCCTCAGCTTACTCGTAAAGAAACCGCCGGATAGATTCTCACTGACAGTTTGGACACAAAACTCCTAGAAAGAAGCGGGTCTAAAAACCGGTTTCTCAGAGCTTTAAATGAGAGTCATTAATAAAATTAATAATAAAATGAATCAGTGTCACAGGTGCTGCTGGACTGTTGCTTTTCTTCTAAATCTGCTGCACGAGGAACTTTGAAAAGTGCCTCCAGCTGCGCTTTCACCAGAGATGCAGATGTTTATAGTCGAGGGACTGTACTGGTAGAGCAGCTTCAGTAAATCTGTGCATCTGTCAGATGAATCCTGACGACTGTCATGTAATTCCTGCAGTTGTAAATAGGGATGCCCGATAATTATCGACCCGATAACAAGAAATTATGACGTCATCCCGATAAGTCCGATATCACGACAAATAGCCCCGATAACATATATATTTTTGTCAACACGGCAGTACGTCGCTCCCGCTGAGTCTTAAATGACCAGCAGTGAATGTTATGTTCAAGTGACGTCGGCATAATCAGAAAAATGATTTCTCAGTCAGGAAAATCAAGAATACCCCCTCATGCCAGAAAACAACTTGTTAACTCTGTCATAATTTTAGTAGTTGCTGACTTGAATTGATATTCACAGTATTTTCCCACATGTTGCACATAAAAAATAGAAAAAACAGATATGGCCGAAAGAACGACCAGCAAATGAGGGAACGGAGGAATTTACGTTACACCTTGAATGCAGCATTGCGGAACAGTGCGCTGATAAAAACAATCATGGTGGCGAGGATGTAGAACTTCGTTAAAGTTTCAGAAGAAGATAGTTCACTGGTTATTTGTGACAAATGCTCCAAGCGAAGGAGGGAAAAATAGCACAAGCTTTAATACATCAAACCTGATCAGCCACCTGAAACATAACCATCACTTCCATGGAGTTTTGAAATCGCGCTAACGTGAGCTAACATGAGCTAACGTGAGCTAACATGAGCTAACGTGAGCTAACATGAGCTAATGTGAGCTAGCCAGCAGCAAGTTAAACCAGTTAGTAATTCTGATGCATGTATTTCCATCAGTTCAAGGAGCCTTTATTTTTTATATCAGTCAGTAATGAACCTTATTTAAGTTAATGTGAGATATCAAATAGGTTTGTTTAATAGCTTTACGAAAATGTTTGAGAGGCTTGCCAATAGTTTTTCACTGTAAAGTGTCAAGTGAGTCAAAACTGTTTTGGTTTTGTTCATAGTATTGATGTAATGATCTTAGGTATATGTGTGTGTTATCAGTATCGGCCTTTAGGAGCTGAAAATTATCAGTTATTGGTATCGGTTTTAAAAAACAGTTATCGTCCATCCCTAAACCAACATGGTGCCTCTCCGGCTTACCGACCGCTGTAGCAGGAGGGCGGTGCCAGGCTGCCCGAGTCGTTTCTTTTTCATACGTGTTGGTCATCGTTTTACTTTGTTGTTTTTTTGTCATGTCTTTCTTGAATTTAAAAATGTGTGTCTTTCTGGTCGCTGGCTCGCTTCGTTAATATTCACTCAGGATGGAACTGGCTGTGAGAGTTGACCGGTTTATGAGGTGAAATCAGCGCAGGATGTGTGTGCGTGAACACACGCCTGTATACTCCTGTGTGTCTCCAGGCGTGTAGGTGGTGCAGCAACATGCTGGATGCAGCAGATCGCCCTCCCGGGTCGCTGTGTGGGTTTCAGAGCCGCGTTGAAGAGTGATTCAAACTATCCAGAGTCAAAGTCCTCCATGATTTTAAATATCCATTCCTGCCTCTTTTTTTTTTTTTTTATGCCAGTGTTCAGTTTCTGTTCTCACTCCTCTAAGGATGTGTTATGAAATGATCTCCTGCCTCACCAGAAGCAGGCATCATAAAACACCCACACAAGTGTTGTGTAACTCAAGCTTCGCTAGGAGAAGTTTTCAAAAATGACTTCCTTTCCTCATTTATTTATTTCTCCGTTTATTTCAAGTCACTTGCACGCACTGGCGAGGTGCGGCGTTTTACATGCATGCACGTGTGTGGAGGTGTAATCAGCTTCCTGCCTCTGCTGGTTGCAGACAGGCATCCAGAGGGAGGTAATAATAGACGGATCCACTGATGAGACGGTGAAACGGGAACACAGTTGCTCCAGTCTGCTCGTGTTTGTCTGGTTGACTCAATCACAGTGTTCGCTGCTTTGTAACTACATGACATCAATGGCAGGCGGGGACGGGCAGTTAATCAAAGATGAACTGATTAACTGAATGTTCTTTAAGCATTCAGCTAATAAGCACAAATCAAAGATGTGCACGCTCTCAACAGGAGAACTGCAGAAAAAAAGCCTCGCGCGTGGAAAAACAAGACTGAAATCAACTCTTATTAATGGTAGCTGATGGTGGTATTGATCAGAGCGCTAACGTCAAATCAACTCATCATCGCCGAGCTCCAGTTTGAACAATGTGAAAAAGAAATAAGAGTCTTATAAAACTCTTTACCCATTAAAACACTCAAACAACACAATCTTCATAACCTGGATGAAATTCCTTCAGCTCATGAGCGCCACCTTGTTCTGATGAGTTTCCTTCCCTCAGACGTGTTGATGCAGATGTTCAAATGCTGTCAAGTCCTTGAAGATGGAGGAGCTTCACTGTTATGGCTTCAGTTTCTTCTTGTGAAACATCTTTGACTGTTTTATATCAGATATATTGTGGTAAATGAAAGGAAATCATTTGTCCAGAACCTGGACCAGCTGCTGGAGTCTCTTTGAAGGGTTCAAACAGCACTAACAACGCTGAGGCTGGTGTCAACTAAACCGAACCTGTTGAGAAGCTTTTGTGCAACAAAAACAGAAGCTATTCTGCAGGAAATCCTTGCAACTACTTATTTATTCAACAATTACTTTATTTATTTATTTTGCATCATCCAAGATTCAGTTTTTGAAATTAAAGGTATCTTTTTTTGGGGGATGCACGATAACTGTTTTTTTTAAAACTGATACCGATAACCGATAACTTCCAGCTCCTAAAGGCCGATAACCGATAACACACACATATACCTAAGATCATTACATCAATACTATGAACAAAATCAAAAATAGTTTTGACTAAATGAACAGATATTTATTTTTTCCAATGAAAAACTATTGGCAAGCCTCTCAAACATTTTCTTAAAGCTATCAAACAAACCTATTTGATATCTCACATTAACTTAAATAAGGTGTATTTCTTATTTAAAAAAAATAAAGGCTCCTTGAACTGATGGAAATACATGCATCAGAATTGCAACCTGAAAAAGATTAACAGTTAAAGGATTTTGGCTTGTGGTTCCATTTAATTAAAGTAAATGAGGTTTAGTATTTTTTTTTATCTCATCGAAGCTTTAGATGAGAGAGATGAGGGAGAGGAGAGACTAGCTGCTGGCCTGTGCATGTTAGCATTAGCTCACGTTAGCGTGATTTCAAAACTCCATGGAAGCGATTGTTATGTTGTAGGTGGTTGATCAGGTTTTACGTATTAAAGCTTGTGCTTCCCTCCTCGTAGAATTCGCTCGGAGGATTCGTCACAAATAACCACCAAACTATCTTCCTCTGAAACTTTAACGAAGTTCCACGCCGCCATGTTTGTTGTGATCAGCGCTGTGCTGCAGGCTGCATTCAAGGTGTAACGTAAATTCCCACGTTCTCTTGTTTGCTAGTTGTTCCTTTAGCCTTTTCTATTTTTTCTATTTTTTATGTGTAACATGAGGGAAAATACTGCGAATATCAATTCAAATCAGCAACTACTAAAATTATGACCGAGTTAACGAGTTGTTTTCTGGCATGAGGGGGTATTCTTGATTTTCCTGATTGAGAGTTTGTTTTTCTGATTATGCCGACGTCACTTGAACATAACATTCACTGCGGTCATTCAAGGCTCAGAGGAAGCAAGGCACTGCTGTGTTGATGAATATATATATGTTATCGGGGCTATTTGTCGTGATATCGGACTTATTGGATTGACGTCATAATTTCCTGTTATCGGCCCGATAATTATCGTGCACCCCTACTTTTTTTGTTTTTGCAAATAGATATGGGGCCAATAAACACATCCACTGGCCTGTAAAAGCAGAAAGAACATAAAGTCAAAAAAAGAGAGATGGACATACAGAGTGTCTCTGGCACCAGTGCTGACCTCTCTCTTCTTCCTCCTCTCTTCCTCCTCTCTCTTCCTCCTCTCTTTCTCCTCTCTCTTCCTCCCATCCAGTGATGGCTGGGCCGACAGGTATGACGTGACCGATGGCTACCAGAAGGAAGCGGCCGGCGGGATCACCATAAAGCTGAAGTCGGCCTACGTGACCTGGTTTGATGATTATTACCTGAACCTGAAGCCCGACGCCAACCTGAGGAATCCCTGGTTCCCTGAGTTCTGGCAGCACCGCTTCCAGTGCAGGTTGAGGGGACACCCACAGGAGAACACCAGATACAACCGCAGCTGCACCTGTTAGTACGGCGGACACGCCCTCTACACCTGTAGTCGTCTCGGCTCCGGTTTAAGGCGATGACAGAGATTAAGTTTGTCTTAACGGGGAGTTTTTCTGTTCTCCACAGGGAGAGAGTCTCTGCGCCACCAGTACGCCCAGGACACCAAAATGGGCTTTGTCATAAATGCCATTTATTCCATGGCTTATGGCCTGCACACCATGCAGCAGTCTCTCTGTCCGGGATATAAGGTACGCCGACTGTTTCTCACTGAGCTGCCGTCTCATTTAGAGCTGAGCGATTTTTTTTCAATTCTGCGATATATCGATATTTTATCAAGTATCGATTTTTCAGTCGCGGGTATCGATATTCTAAGCTTCTTTCAAAACCCCTGTGTCCCACCTTTAAAAGCTTGCAAGCAACAATTTTCACTGTTTAAATAAATAAAACAATTTTGCTCAACACATCTTTTATTCATTTTGTCCAGCATTTGCAAGCTGCCTGTCAGCCATATAATGTGTAATTGATATTTTCAGTTCAATTAATTCAAACAAAGTCATTGGAACACTCACAAGATGTCACCAAAATCACTTTGTCCCTTTAATATCTTTCAGAAAATGATGTAAATCTTAGGGCTGGGCAAGTTAACACGTTATTATCACGTTAACTCCTTAATTTATTAACGCCGACATTTATTTTATTGCACATTAACGCATGTTGCTCACATGCTTTTGTTTTGAAAAGTCTGTTACTGGCTGCTGTGGAACCAGAAGAGAATTGGCAGCTAAAACAGACATGGAGAACGGTGAAAATCTGTGAACTTTACAGTTCAGGTAGCAACTCAGGTAGCAATATTAATAATTCCTCCATGTTCCATCAGATCTGCTCCATGTGTTCACTGTCCTGCTGTTCTCTAGCTGGTTACTTCAGTGCGGCTCCATCTAGTGGCACAGATGTGTAATGACAACAGAAGTCCAGTCCTCCATTATAAAACAAATTCAGTTCTGTGGCCCGTTTTTTAATTTCCTATTTTTGATCCAAGTCTAAAATTTGAATATATATTAGGAAAGGGGCATTTTTTTCTTTTTTTTTTTTTCGTTAGATCTAAAAACTAAAAACGTAAATTAAATTCCACTTTTTAGTTTTTTTTATTTTTGATTGACAATTGAAAATGGAAATAATGAATGATACACGGATTGGTAAAGTTACTGAACTTTAACATGGACATTTTCATTTTAAAGTTCTCCCAGATGGAGGATTCAACAGAAACAAGGTTATTTGTAACAACTGACAAGGTGAACTCCCCGTTAAAAGTTTCTGCTGTACCTCAGAAATTGCCTGTTTTAATATTCTGATTGTGCTGAGACACAATAATTTTGTTGGATTTTGTTTGTAGACTTTTTTTTATTTTTTATAAAAACAGGATGACATTAATGCCCTGGCAGTGGCAATAAGCTTTATTTTATTTTACATTTTTTAAGATGAGATTTACACTAAATATGTGTTACTGACAAGTGCTGATGTTAAAAGCGTTTCAACAACAAATGTTATGGCACTTTAGTTCATATGGCAGCAGAACATTTAAATAAAAGTAAACTTTACACTACTTTTGAATTCATTATTTGATTTCACGTATACAATGCGATTAATCATGATTAATCAGGGAAATAATGCGATTAATCGCAATTAAAAATTTTAATTGTTGCCCATTCCTAGTAAATGTATTGTAAGATGAATATCGATATATATTGTATCATGAGCCTAATATCGTGTATCGTATTGTATCGTATCATATCACTACAGCCCTAGTCTCATTGGCTGAAGTCTTGCTCCTCCCCAGGGTTTGTGTGAGAAGATGCGGCCCATCGACGGCCGCAAGCTGCTGGATTTCCTGATGAAGACGAACTTCACCGGCGTATCCGGGGAGGCCATCCTCTTCGACCAGAACGGTGACTCACCTGGCAGGTAATGCCCCCAATGAGGAACAGGAGAAAGGAGAGGCGGGAGGTGGGGGGGTGGGACCACGAGCGGAGGTGGAACCGTGTGCTCGTGTGTCTCAGGTATGAAATCATGAACTTCAAGCAGATCGGCAAGGACGAATACGCTTACATCCACGTGGGGAGCTGGGATCAGGGAGGCCTGAAGATGAACGATGAGGAAATCTGGAGCAACAACAGTGAAATAATCCAGTCGGTCTGCTCTGAGCCCTGCCAGAAGGCACAGATCAAGGTAAGGAGAGCCATTTCAACCAGTTTACCGAGTTCCCAGCAGCAGATGTGCGCCCACGCTTTTATTTGCATAGACAGAGCACATGTCAATAGGCTCTGTCGGCTGTAAATCATTTAGATGCATAGATTACATTTAAGGACTACACGGGTCTGGATAATTACTGGATGGATGGATGGATGGATCCCACCGAGCTGTGCGTTATGAAGCTTTTCTAATGTCGGTCTGTAGTTTTTGTTGTGGTCACCCCTGAAAGATGTGGTTTATAACATTCAAACTCCACAATACACAAGAGAACTAATCATTAGAAATCTGTCGAACACAACCCACACCAGCCTGAAGCTGATCCCATAGTTTTATGGTGCTCCAATTAGATAATCAGCTACTCCAGTGGGGATTCAGCACAGCTTGGTTTTTAGGCCTTAATCATCTCCCATCTGGCCTCTTCTAGCGCCTTCCAACCCCTTCATATATCATGCAGAAAACTTCACCAGAGTCTCTACATTCACATTAAAACCTCCTTAAACGGTCAAAAATGGAGAAACGGTGGCGTGGCAGCTTGTTGGTACTCTGGATGGTTTTGAAAAGATCTTCAAGCTTGTGACTCCATGTTTGACGGTGTCTATGCTGTGAGCTTTAGGTGTCTCTGACCTGTCGCAGTCCTGTCATTGTCTGCACGCAGATATAGATGCAGGAGGTGCACCTTCATTCAGAGGTCTAACCCAAACCTCCAAAGGTCATTCAGAGTCTCTGTTTTCACAGCAGAATGCTGCATGAACACTCAGTTACGAGAGGAAAACCCACCTGGAACCGCGTGGAAGATTTCTGACATGCAACAAAAGCTGGAATGCAAAAAGGTGGTCTGGAGGCTCCAAACTTCTCTTATCATTTCCTTGCAAACAAAATCCAATATATTTATAAATGGATAAATCCTAAGCAGTGTGACTCTTCTTGGATGGACTTAGAACAATCATTTTGCAAAGAAATCAATATTTTTGATTTGCCTTTCATAAGTCGCTCAATTATTCACCATTGCTGTTTTGAAAACCCAATTATAGCTACAACCTTGACAGCCTGGTGGGATTAATACCAACATCTCACCAAATAAATACACACCGATCTGGAATAATCCTGACTTCCAAATAAATTGAATTATTGAATTTCCCTTTATGGGATAAATATAGTATTTTTCATTTCATAAACCGGAAACCCTTAAATTTCCGTACCGTACCGTCTTCTTCCGCTTATCCGAGGTCGGGTCGCGGGGGCATCAGCCGGAGTAAGGAAGCCCAGACCCCCCTCTCCCCGGCCACTTCTTCTAGCTCCTCTGGGGGGGATCCCAAGGCGTTCCCAGGCCAGCCGAGAGACATAGTCCCTCCAGTGTGTCCTGGGTCTTCCCCAGGGTCTCCTCCCAGTGCCCGGAACACCTCACCAGGGAGGCGTCCAGGAGGCATCCTAACCAGATGCCCGAGCCACCTCATCTGGCTCCTCTCGATGCGGAGGAGCAGCGGTTCTACTCTGAGCCCCCCCCGGATGACCGAGCTTCTCACCCTATCTCTAAGGGAGAGCCCGGCCACCCTGCGAAGGAAGCTCATTTCAGCCGCTTGTATCCGCGACCTTGTTCTTTCGGTCACTACCCAAAGCTCATGACCATAGGTGAGGGTAGGAACGTAGATCGACCAGTAAATCGAGAGCATCGCCTTCCGACTCAGCTCTCTCTTCACCACAACAGACCCGTGCAGCACTCGCATCACTGCAGATGCCGCACCGATCCATCTGTCGATCTCCCGCTCCATCCTTCCCTCACTCGTAAACAAGATCCCGAGATACTTAAACTCCTCCACTTGGGGAAGAACCTCATCCCCAACCCTGGAGAGGGCACTCCACCCTTTTCCGGCTGAGGACCATGGTCTCGGATTTGGAAGTGCTGATTCTCATCCCAGCCGCTTCACAACCGGCTGCGAATCGCTTCAGCGAGAGTTGTAGATCACGGCTCGATGAAGCCAACAGAACCAGATCATCTGCAAATAGCAGAGACCCAATCCTGAGGCCACCGAACCGGATCCCCTCAGCACCTCGACTGCGCCTAGAAATTCTGTCCATAAAAGTAATGAACAGAATCGGTGACAAAGGGCAGCCTTGGCGGAGTCCAACCCTCACTGGAAACGAATCCGACTTACTGCCGGCAATGCGGACCAAACTCTGGCACCGGTCGTACAGGGACCGGACAGCCCGTATAAGTCCGGCACCCCATACTCCCGAAGCACCCCCCACAGGAATCCCAGAGGAACACGGTCGAACGCCTTCTCCAAGTCCACAAAACACATGTAGACTGGTTGGGCGAACTCCCATGCCCCCTCCAAGACCCAGAAGAGGGTGTAGAGCTGGTCCACCGTTCCACGGCCGGGACGAAAACCACACTGCTCCTCCTCGATCCGAGATTCGACTATCCGACGGACCCTCCTCTCCAGGACCCCTGAATAGACCTTCCCAGGGAGGCTGAGGAGTGTGATCCCCCTGTAGTTGGAACACACCCTCCGGTCCCCCTTTTTAAAGAGAGGGACCACCACCCCAGTCTGCCAATCCAGTGGTACTGTCCATGACGTCCACGCGATGCTGTAGAGGCGTGTCAACCAAGACAGCCTCAGGATCCAGAGCCTTGAGGAACTCCGGGCGGATCTCATCCACACCCGGGGCCCTGCCACCGAGGAGCTTTTTAACCACCTCGGCAACCTCAGCCCCAGAGATAGGAGAGTCCACCCCTGAGTCCCCAGACTCTGCTTCCTCATTGGAAGACGTGTCGGCGGGATTGAGGAGGTCTTCGAAGTATTCCCTCTACTGATCCACAACGTCCTGTCCACCAACGAGTTCTGGGATTGCCGCCGCGACAGGCACCAACGACCTTACGGCCACAGCTCTGGTCGGCTGCCTCAAAAATAGAGGCCCGGAACATAGCCCACTCGGACTCAATGTCCCCTGCCTCACTCGGAACATGATCGAAGTTCCGCCGGAGGTGTGAGTTAAAGCTCCTTCTGACAGGAGACTCTGCCAGACGTTCCCAGCAGACCCTCACAACACGTTTGGGCCTGCCAGGTCTGACCGGCATCCTCCCCCACCATCTGAGCCAACCCACCACCAGGTGGTGATCAGTTGACAGCTCCGCCCCTCTCTCCAGTGTCCAAGACATGCGGCCGCAAGTCCGACGATACGATTATGAAGTCGATCATCGAACTGCAGCCTAGAGCGCCTGGTGCCAAGTGCACATGTGGACACTCTTATGCTTGAACATGGTGTTCGTTATGGACAGTCCATGACGAGCACAGAAGTCCAACAACGAAACACCACTCTGGTTCAGATCAGAGGGGCCCTGCCTCCCAACCACACCCCTCCAGGTCTCACTGTCGTTGCCCACGTGAGCATTGAAGTCCCCCAGCAGAACGAGGGAGTCCCCAGATGGAACATTCTCCAATACTCCATCCAAGGACTCCAAAAAGGGTGGGTACTCTGAACTGCTATTTGGTGCTTTGGTAAGCACAAACAACAGCCAGGACCCGTCCCCCCACCCGGAGGCGGAGAGAGGCTACCCTCTCGTCCACCAGGGTAAACCCCAATGTACAGGCGCCAAGTCGGGGGGCAATAAGTATGCCCACACCAGCTCTGCGCCTCTCACCCGGAGCAACTCCAGAGTGGAAAAGCGTCCAACCCCTCTCGAGGATACTGGTTCCAGAGCCCAAGCCGTGTGTCGAGGTGAGTCCAACTATATCTAGCTGGAACCGCTCGACCTCACACACCAGCTCAGGCTCCTTCCCCGCCAGAGAGGTGACATTCCACGTCCCTAGAGCTAGCTTCTGCAGCCGAGGATCGGACTGCCAGGGTCCCCGCATCCGGCCACCGCCCAGCTCACTGCGCACCCGACCTCTATGGCCCCTCCTGCAGGTGGTGAGTCCACTGGAGTGGGGGCCCATGTTTCCCTTTCGGGCTGAGCCTGGCCGGGCCCCATGGGCAAAGGCCCGGCCACCAGGCGCTCGCCTCCGAGCCCCACCTCCAGGCCTGGCTCCAGAGGGGGGCCCCGGTGACCCGCGTCCGGGCAAGGGAAACCTTGGTCCACTGTTCTTATCCGTCATAGAGATCTTTGTGAGCCACACTTTGTCTGGTCCCTCACATAGAGACCTGTTTGCCATGGGTGACCCTTCCAGGGGCATAAAGCCCCCGACAACATAGCTCCTAGGATCACTGGGACACGCAAACCCCTCCACCACGATAAGGTGGTGACTCACCCTTAAATTTCATGTCATGGATTAACAAGGGCATTACCCATCTCAATCATATCTATGAAAATAATTCTATGGTCACACTTGCTCATCTTGTACAGAAATACAACATTGGAAAAAAGCAATTTTTAGAATATCTTCAGGTTAAAATTACCGTACAGGCTAAAATGAAAACACCTAACCTCAGTCTCCTACCATTGATCCTAGAATTCACTAGAATCTCTAGTCACCAAAAAATCTCTTGGGGGGTCTTGGTCTCATCGCGGTTCTGGCCTTCTGGGTGCCCTGCCTGCCCCCCTGATCTCTCGGGTCGGAGGGCAAGGGGCTTCTTGGACCAGTCTGGTCCTGGTGATGGGAGTTAGCTGGCGTTTCTCACCAGCGGGAGGACTTGAGATGGACTAAGATAAGGAGAGTGGTGATGGTAATAGTGGTTTCCTTGGTACTTGGGTAACTCACATGTGAGTGTATATGGGCACCGACACATTTATTCTTTACACCCCTCCCCCAACACTCCCCCTCTACTGTCAATAATGTTTACATCAATTCTCCATATACAGGTCTATAGCTTGGTAGAAGGTGTTCATCCAGTTTTTTTGTTAGTAGTTTCTGCTTCTTACATTTTATCCTCTGAGTTTGTTCGCTGCCAGAACACAATCCACTACACAACACCCCTCACACTACACAACCCAGCACACACCACACCCTCACTGTTCTTTCTCTTTAACTGTCCTGTCTTTAAATGTTTCACTGCTGGTGTTTTTTGGTCCTCTCTGACAAAATCAGGATTTAAGATATTAATAAAGACGTTAGAATTTACTGCTAGAGAGGACTGAAGGACACATTCACCCTTTACACCCCCACAAAAAAAAAGTAAGATTAAATTGCATACACATACTAGATGGTTTTGCTAAATAATGGCACTAACCATGAATGTAAATGCAGCCACAAAAAAAAAAAAGCTGGAATGCAAAAATATAAAAGAAAATATTTGTGATTTGGTTTTTCACGGCAGGGAATGCGAAAAAAGCATGTTTACCATCATGTTGCATCATCCCTTCGTTTAACAACGTTTGCTGGTATCCCATATGCTGATATTTTTTTAACTGTTTTTTTGCCAATGCTGATACTGATATAAGTTAGGGTTAGGGTTAGGGCAGGCGGCCATATACAGAGGCTACAGTCCTCGTGCGGCTGGTCGTGAGTTCGATTCCCGGCTCGGCGACTCTTTCCCACGTGTCTTCCCCATTCTCTCTGCCCCCCTTCCTGTCTCTCAACTTTCAATAAAGGCCAATAGTGCCAAAAAAATCTTAAAAAAAAAAAAAAAATGTTGAATAAATGTCAGTGTTAAGGTAGGATGCTCCCATCTCCATGGTGGGGGGACCGAGCAGCGACCGTCCCACTTCTGGGTTTAAGGTCATCCAGGAAGTATGTTTTATTTGCAGTTCCTCTGCTGACCACTACGTGCTGGCTGCAAAACAGAACCGATCCCTGTCGACTCCCAACCATGCAGCAGAACTAAAACATATTTACAGCCTGGTTCAAAAAGTGCTCCTTTCTTTTTTCTTTTTTTCCAGGATAGATAGATTCTAGCTCCACAACAATTTAACAGGGGGTTGATATTTTGTAGCACCTCAGATAAGTCTATACAGTGGTACCTCTACTTACGAACGTCTCTACATACGAAAGTTTCAGGTTACGAAACGCCTCAGCGGGAAAATATTGCCTCTTGTTACGAAAGAAATTTCAGGATACGAAAGTCATAAATCCAGTAGCGCTGCTACTCGCAGCTCCCAGAGTTTACTGAACTTAAACATAGCTGTCAGCTCTGTATCTCGGTTTGAAAGCAGTGCGTCTGAGCTGCTCTGCCAATGGCTATCGCTTAGCATCTTCCTGGCATCCCATTGGCTAGGAGGGCCCCTTGTCTGTATGAGCGTAACCCAGCAACCAGGTAAATAAATAATTTTTACCTCCGCCAAGGAGGTTATGTGGTTATGTGTTTGCCGGCGTTTATCTGTCTGTCTGTCTGTGTTCAAGATAACTCTAAAAGTTATGGATGGATTTTGATGAAATTTTCAGGAGTTGTCAGAGATGTGAA
Source organism: Hirundichthys speculiger (assembly GCA_018398805.1). Lineage (NCBI taxonomy): Eukaryota > Metazoa > Chordata > Actinopteri > Beloniformes > Exocoetidae > Hirundichthys > Hirundichthys speculiger. Next base: position 117,120 of record JAGFBZ010000799.1, on the reverse strand, counting down.
AAGGAAGAACTGATGTCATTTTGGGTGTGATCCGGAAGAAATCCTGGATTCTGGATCACTTTCAAATTTTCAATAATTGTTGCGTGTGCTTTTCTAGTTCTAACATGTATTTCTTACAGGTTTTTATGTCATTTCATGTATTATTTATAATTTATAAAAAAAAAATTATGTTCGAATTTTGGGGGGCTTGGAACGGATTAGGGCATTTACATGGAAAACGCATCTCTACTTACGAAAGTTTCAGGTTACGAAACTACTTCCAGAACCAATTATTTCGTAAGTAGAGGTACCACTGTATTAAGCAATAAAGCTGACTGATCAGATGCCCGGATGCCATTTGATTGACAGCTAGCCATTGCTGTTGTGATTTTAGCAACTTAGTGCATATATAATATATACTTCTAAGCTGTGAATAAAAACATAACAAATCATGGTCATGTTTTAAACTACATGTTTTCTTGTGCTTGTGTTGATTGTCGTATCAGACAGGCTGTGGTTGGTCTGGAAGAATCTGAGTATGATGGACAAAGCTTAGCTTAGCGTTAGGGGTGCTCCGATCAGGGTTTTTGGGGCCGATCACCGATCACTGAAATCAATATCGGCCGATCCGATACCGATCACCGATTGTATTTATTTCCCTTTGTTTCTTGCTGTCTTAGACCTTTTCGACTTGAAAATTGTGGACATGCGCCCCCTAGTGGCCCCGCCATAACGAGTGTGCGGTGCTCCACCAACTAACCCAAACACAGCAGCGTGGAGGATCTGTTTCGGATAACGCAGACATGTCTTGGATTGATGATGTTAGGCAGTGGCCTCCAGTTACAGATGAAGGTAGTTTATCGCTGTTTTTAATGATTGGTTATGGAAATAGCATGATCTATTCCCATAATCAAACACTAAAAACTGTGGAATGCTGCAACGCTGGCTATAACTAACGTCAACAAGCCATAGAGATTATGCTACTGTAACGTTAATGCTAGCGGTAAATTAGGCTATGTGTTAATGTTATATTTAATTTATTTTATCATTCTCCTAAGTCATTCATTCATTCATTCATTCATTTATAGGCTTGTGCTAGTGCCGAGGGCTACAGTAGCCTCATACTGCTGTTCTTTCGGCCAGAATCATCCGGGACTCTCAGCGAGACTATTAGTACAAGATTGAATGATAACGAAAACTCACCCGGCTGTATTCATTTGGAACAAAGTCCTTTCTGTTGATATTTTTTACCCACGTCTTCCTAACTTCTTGTTCTGCAAACAAGGCAGTCTTCGTGCAGTAAAGGCTTGTGTATTTCGCATACTTTCTTCTTCCATTGTTGAATTTTCACGCCATTGTTGGCACAGTTCATGACGGTACATGTATTCCCACTCGACCGACTCGACATTATGAAAATATATATTTGTAGAAAGAGAAAAACACTGGTTAATCTGCGAGCCGGTGAAAGTGTCGCTCTGTAGCACAACCCAGCAATGGCGGACGGGGTACTTCCGGGGGGGCTGGCCAGAAAAGGTCTATACACAGTGTATGCGCACGAGAATAGAGCGTTTTTGATCGGCTCTTTTGATCGGCTTTAATGACAATTCTGACCGATCCCGATCATATGCATATCGGCCGATCCGATCAGGTCACCGATCGATCGGAGCACCCCTACTTAGCGTAGCCACGCTAACCGCAGCAGTCATTACATGTCACCACTGAAGCAACAATAAGGACCGGAGGTCCCGCTACCGGGATGATTGACTGCAGGTTCCAGCTCAGTTCCAACGAAGAGTCCTGAAATGATTTATCTATATGTATGTAAATGGATAATATGTAATATAGCAGACAACAGAAGATATCACGTACAACAAAGAGAAGCTACTTGGATCGTTTTGTTTAAATTGGGAAGAAATGTTCACACTGTACTTTTACTTTGCTGCCTTCAGAGATCCAAGTCCTTGTTCCAGCAGCATCATGTGTGCTGAAAGAACAGAAGAGGGATATTTTTATTTTTAAGTCATTTAGTGACTCATTCCTTCATATTCCTGGCCGTACACAGATACGGCCAGATAGGCTCAGTAGGCCTTTCTCTCTCAGATAGCAGGTGGTTAAGCCATATAGTTTTGGACTTTAGTTTTGGCCTTGTTTTAATAGATCTGTGTGCTCTTTCCTGTCACATAATCTGGCAATGCTGAACTGCCGAACCACCACTTTCTATCTACTTCACTTATACAGAGAGATTTTTATTGTTTTTTTTTTTTTTATGCAACTTGATGACCTTCTACAAGCTTTCTCTTCTTTTCCTCCCCTGATGAACAAATGCTAATTTCCTCGCCCTCCTCTGCAGTCAGAATGGAAGTTTAACTACAGGAAAGTGCCGGTGGAGCTTTGAGGCCTTTCTGCCCTTTAATACCGGTGTGTGTGGGTGTGTGTCTCCAGGTGATCCGTAAAGGAGAGGTGAGCTGCTGCTGGACTTGTACTGCCTGCAAGGAGAACGAGTTTGTGTTTGACGAGTACACGTGTCGAGGCTGCGTCCTGGGCTCCTGGCCCACGGATGACCTCACCGGTAAATACCTGGTTCACGCCCTCAAACAAACTTCACTTCTTCACTCCTCCTTTGAAGAGTATTTCCGCTAACGAGTCTGCGTTTTTCCTGCGCCGACAGAGTGCTCTGCCTCTCCCCTCAGGTTGTGAACCCATTCCCGTGCAGTACGTGCGTTGGGGCGATCCGGAGCCCATCGCTGCCGTCGTGTTTGCCTGTCTGGGCCTCATGGCGACACTCTTCGTCACGTCTGTCTTTATCAAGTAAGTACGGCGCACAACATTCCTGGATGCTGAACTACGGCATTAAAGAAAATGAAACCGTGAAGCCGGAGGGAGCCGGGACCCAGTGATGGATCTGATTTAGAGCATCCAAACAGATAATTTTACTTATTCGTTATTTTTTGCATCACGATGTTGATAATGGAGCCTGAACCGCAGCTGTTTTTCAATTCAATTCAATTCAAATTTATTTGTATAGCATCTGTTACAATGTCAATTGACCTTTCAGTAAGCACCGCCCCCTCCCTAGTTACTGTTGCTAGGTCGGACAAACTTGCTGCTCCAGCGTTCAGGACTGTGTTAATTCTCTATTTTTCTGATGTGTATCATCAGTGTTAATATTATACTATAATAACTCCATGGTAAAATATTGCTACTGGGGACCTGCAACAGTGACTCGAGGTGTCCAGAACGTTTGGAAGGACATTTTTATTCCCTTTCCCAAACCAAAACAAACGCTGAAAAAATGCAGGCTGTGGTTCAGTTGAGTCCATCCACACAAGCAACTGAACGTGGGGAAAGTTACAAAACACACCTACATTTACTCCAAGGTTTATTTGTTTATTAGATGATTGATTTAACCACCGTTTAGTAAAAGAAATAATATGATTTAGCAGCAGGGAGGGTGATGAGTTCATCTGTTAACATTAGCATTAGCTCTGGTCCATAGGTCTATCCCACACCAGAGCTATGTTAACATCAGACAGTCGCAGCATTGTATTAATATAATATAAAAGTGACGTTAACATCTCAAGCCTCACCATATACCTAACAAAATAAATATCCAGGGCCATACTGTATATATTTGTAGACAACGAGGCAGGCTTATAGGTGGCTAGCAAGCTCTGGTCCATAGTGGAGAAGTTATCGGCACTTTGGACAATAGCTAATGCTAACAGAGAACTCATCACCCTCCCTGCTGCTAAATCATATTATTACTTTTACGAAATGGTGTAAATCAATCATCTAACAAACAAGGTAAACTTACCTTGGAGTAAATGTAGGTGTGTTTCTTTCCCCATGTTCAGTTGTGGACGGACACAACCTCCAGCGTTTGTTTTATCTTGGGAAAGGGAATATAAATGTCCCCTCCAAATGTTCTGGACACCTCGAGTCACTGTCGCAGGTCCCCAGCAGCAATTTTTCACCATGGCGTTATTATAGTATAATATTAACACTGATGATACACATCGGAAAAATAGCGAATTAACACAATCTGACCTAGCAACAGTAACTGGGAAGGGGGCAGTACTTACCGAAAGGTCAATTGTCTCTAGGCACTTTACAGAGACCCAGATCATGACCCCCGAGCAAATATTATTAACTAAAATTATAATATTAAATCCTAAACAAGGATAATGGCAGGTAAAAAAACTCCCACAATGGGAGAACAAAACCTTTAAGCCAAACAGTGGCAAGAAAAAACTCCACTTTAAGAGGAAGAAACCTTGAACAGGACCTGGATCATATGGAGGGACCTTCCTGATGAAGACCAGCTGGATAAAGAAAGAAAAAAGAGAGGAGAGACAGGACAGAGAGAGGATGGAGGACAGAGAGGAGAGACACAAATGACTGAATGAAATGACTACATAAACAGATGCAGGTAGCAGCACTGAGGTGAGATGGTCAGATGGTTTTGTGCCAGACAGTTCATAAACGGCACCTTTGATTCCTCCAGTTTGGATTTGCTCTGAATCAAAGTCTCCTTTATGATCAGAACGTGTTTTATTTTTATTTATTCGTAGATTCTGGGACACGCCTGTGGTCAAGTCCTCCAGCCGTGAGCTCTGCTACATCATTCTGGCGGGCATCTGTCTGGGCTACCTGTGCACGTTCACACTCATCGCCAAGCCTCACATCGTCTACTGCTACCTCCAGCGGCTGGGGATCGGCCTGTCTCCAGCCATGAGCTACTCCGCGCTGGTCACCAAGGTGCTCAGATTTCCGGCGCACGGTTTCATTTTTCACTCCCTGCGAAGCTCTGAGTGGTTGTTCAATTAAATTACTTTGAATTTGATGTTTTTTAAAGTTAAATGCAGTTTTGAGGTCTTCTCCTTGCTGAGATGTTTTATTCCTGGACTCAGCTCTCGTCCTGTCATCACCAACACTTATGCAGGCCAGCGACGGCCCACACCTGGCACCAGCAGCCCAGCCCAGCAGGACAGGGTTAGGGTTAGGGGTTAGGGGTTAGGGTTAGGGGTTAGGGGTTAGGGTCAGGGGTTAGGGGTTAGGGGTTAGGGTTAGGGCCGCTTTCAAGGAACTCAGAGAAAATGAAAAAGTGTCTGAGATGTTCATCTGGCTTTCAGAGACCCAAGTTACCATTCTGATGGGATCTGTGGGAAGCCAGTTTGATAAAAGCCACCAACAGTAGGGGCGTGAAAAAAAAATCGATTTGGCAATATATCGCGATTTTCAGCCACCCAATATAATATTGATTTTTCAGCTCCTAATATCGATTTTTTCAAAAACACTAATAATAAACAATAAATACAGTATTATCTGGACTGTAAAGCGTACCTGAATATAAGCCACACCCATTAAAATATAAACGAAATATATATTTTGTCACATATAAGCCGCACCGGACTATAAGCCGCTGGTATCCAGGCTGAGAAATAAGATATTTACATGGAAAGATTTTGTACCATAAGTGTTTATTCACATACCTGAACTGATTGTTTCTGAACAGAACCTGTAACACGGCAGTAAAAGTGCTGATCAAACAAAACAGAAAAGTCATTGAGTTTTATTCATTTTCCTCCTGGACACTAAAACCAAGTTGCTTTATTTTACCTCCTCCTGTGTACTGAAACCTCCCCACACAGCAAAGACCTCTGGAACAGATCCGCGAAATGGACCCATATCGGGGTCCACTTGCACTCAGTGCCGGATCCGCTTTGGAGCCGGATCGCGGACCTGCTGGCTCCACGCTGTGTCCGGTCCGCATCTGTGATTAAAACCTTACCTCTGCGGCGGGTCCGCTCAGAACCCTGAAATCCACTGAAGAACCAACAAACTGACTGGACAAACTGATAAATCCAGGTGTGTCTGAGTAGCTACAATGGTCAGACACACCTGGATTAATCAGTTTGTCCAATAATAACAAGTATTGATGCTCACAAAATGAATGTAGCACATGAGTAGTATAGCCAACATAGACTACTGAACAAAAACAGAGTAGCCTTTAACTACTTGGTTTGTTTTTTGGTTTTTGCACTTCCTGCTAGAGCGCCCCCTGAGGGCTGAAGAAAAATTAATAGAAAAGCTGCATCTCTGTATAAGCCTCATGGTTTAAAGCGTGGGACAAAAGTAGCGGCTTATAGTCCGGAAAACACGGTAGTTTTGACTCAATTTGTCCTCTAAATGATCAATATCATCTGATGAACATATACAGCAACTTGATTTTTCATCTCTACTTTTAATTTTGATATTAACTGGGTAGAATATCGCAATATATCGTGATATTGCAAATTGCGATAATGTTGTATCGTGACCCAAGTATCAAGATACATATCGTATTGCGAGGTCCTTGCCAATACTCACCCCTAACCAACAGGGCTAAAAGAAAATCTCTTGCTATCATCCTGGTATCAGTGCAGGGGCTCCTCAGATCTTGAAGTCCAGAAACTTCCTCCAGAGACTGGATGTTGGCCAGTTATCAGGGAGACATGGTTAAGAACTGCCGGTGCGTGTGGGCCGAGGCTGACATTTCAGATCAGGGAAGAGGATTATTGCCGTGAATCAGCTGTGAGGTGTATTATCCGCAGTCGAAGCAATGGAAGCCTGCATAAGCATTTGATCTATTTTTAAACCAGACCAACCGTATAGCCCGCATCCTGGCAGGCAGCAAGAAGAAGATCTGCACCAAGAAACCACGTTTCATGTCCGCCTGCGCACAATTGGTCATCGCCTTCCTCCTCATTCTGCTGCAGCTGGGAATCATCGTGGCACTTCTCATCATAGAGCCACCGCAGGTGTGTGTGTGTGTGCATGTGTGTGTGTGTGTGTGTGTGTGTGTGTGTGTTCTTGGGGATGTTGCATCACCTTTCTCACCTTTCCGGCGTGACCGCTCCGTCCATCCGTCCCTCTCAGGTGATCTATGACTATCCCAGTATCCGGGAGGTGCATTTAATCTGCAACCTGACCACGTTGGGGGTGGTGGCTCCTCTGGGATACAACGGCCTGCTCATCCTCAGCTGCACCTTTTACGCCTTCAAGGTACCGAGCATCAGTTCATTAAAAGAGGGCTGTAATAATAAAGGTATAAACGCAGTTTTTCATAGGGATGCACGATGACTGTTTTTTTAAACCGATACCGATAACCAGGGCTCGACACTGACACCGGCCAACCGGCCAAATGCTGGTAAAATTTGGCTGTGGCCAGTAACAATTTCTGTCTCACAAGCAACTTTGGCTGGTAACTTATTCTTTGATATGACACATCACAATAGTTGTACCAATTGTTTGTATTTAAAATGTAAATGCAAGAATATTGTGAAGAAGAAAAAAACTGACAGCAAAACTGTGGCTAGCATAAAGACTAAATGGCTAATGACTCAGGAAAAACACTAGCCACAGTGGCTGGTGAGCAAAAAAGTTAGCGTCAAGCCCTGCCGATAACCAATAACTTTCAGCTCCTAAAGGCCGATACCGATAACCGATAACACACATATACCTAAGATCATTACATCAATACTATGAACAAAATCAAAAATAGTTTTGACTCTTTAAATTAACAGATTTTTTTTTTTTTACAATGAAAAACTAGCCTCTCAAACATTTTCATAAAGCTATCAAACAAACCTATTTGATCAACTTAAATAAGGTTCATTACTGACTGATATAAAAATAAAGGCTCCTTGAACTGATGGAAATACATACATCAGAATTACTAACAGAAAAAATTCATTCTTAAATGACGATAAAAAATAATGCACAGGTCATAATGTACTGACACAAGTTAGACTTGTCTCTGTGTAAAGAAACTGAAAAAGTGCACTCCATAGTAACAAAAAAAAAATTACGTTTAAAGGATTTTGGCTTGTGATTCCGTTCAAATGAATGCCTTTAATTAAAGTAAATGAGATTTAGTAGTTTTTGTTTTTTTTTTTTTTTTATCTCATGGAAGCTTTAGATGAGAGATGATGGCGATGAGGAGAGGGGAGCGGAGGGGTTGACTTGCAGCTGGCTAGCTCACTTTAGATCACGTTAGCTCACATTAGCTCATGTTAGCTTACGTTAGCGCAATTTCAAAACTCCATGGAAGCGATGGTTATGTTTCAGGTGGCTGGTCGTGTTTGACGTGTTAAAGCTTGTGCTATTTTTCCCTTCTTCGCTTGGAGCATTTCTCACAAATAACCAGTGTTAGGAATCTTTTTTGAAAAGAATCTAACCGCGTGTTCTTTGCTGGAAAGGAGAGTCTCGGTCGGTAGTACAAGTACAACACAGATGTTTATTTGCAATAAACGTGATATCACGGCTCCCTGGTAGAGGCAGTCTCTAACACAGAAGAGAACGAATTAACAATACCACAACAATTTATACAGAATCTAGATGGGGAGGAGCCGCGGTTTAGACTTGGCTCTCCCATTGGCCAGTCCTGGTCTTCTTGTCCAATCCACTGCTGGTGTTTTCTAACAAAGGAAGGTGATCACCCTTTCCCACAATCCTATGCTGCTCACCTGGCCAGGTCCTTTGTTCAATGCAGCACATGGCTTTTACTGGCTAACTGGGCTAGTTTGCTACATTTCTGATATAAAGTGAAGACAAAACATACACTAAGAATGATCAATACTGGGATATTAATAATACTATTGATAACAGTACTATTTCCAATATTTAACTAATGTGTATTTGTGTACAAATGTGACCCTCTAGCTACACTGGTTCTGGGCCTAAAAGTTAAGAAAATTCTGACCTAACAGTCCCTCCTTTGACACCGTTTAAACGGTGTCAACAATCATAAGTCTGAATTTTTCTTTTTACCTGAGATAAGTGATCAAAACCCAAAGACTGAGCAGCATAAAATATGGGAATAAAGTGAACACAAGCGAGGTATGTAAATGAATGCAAATCAATGACATTCCAGCAAACATAACGAATAATAAAATGTAGCATGGTAATAAAATGAATACAACAATATGGTATAGAAATAAAATGGCAACGCTAAACAGAAAAATAACTTGAATATAAAAGTTCAATTCAGTACAATTCAAACATTTGTTTAGCATGTTACGAGTATACAAGTATTCTAGGCATGACCCCCGAGCAAATATCATTAACTAAAATCATGATTTTAAATTCATACAATGATAATGGCAAGTAAAAAAACTCCCATGAGGAAGGAAAAAACTTTACGCCAAACAGTGGCAAGGAAAACTCCCCCGCGAGAGGAAGAAACCTTGAGCAGGACCCGGCTCTTATGGGGGGACCTTCCTGCCGAAGGCCAGCCAAACAAAATCAAATTCCACACTAATAAGGTACAACATAATGGGGAATGATAACACAGCAACCAGAATGCTAATTATTTTGAGCAATGTCTATGTAACTATCAATCAAAAATTGGAAGCATGAATCAGGGGAGGCATGTGGCTTGAAAAGGGGTGATGATGAGCACAAATGTTGATGGGTATAATGTGTACTCATGCTTCCATCATCAATATGGCAGCCTCTGCTTCCTCCTCTGCCAACTGCTGGTCCTCATAGTGCAGCAACGGCATCTGATGGGGAAGAAGAGAGGTTTCTTTTGAGATGGCTGTGACAATGAGGCGGTCAATCAAAGTTCTTCCACAGGGAACCAGACAACAACCACAGCAAGTAATGATGGCAGCAACAGTGAGTGTGGAAATTAGCAAAGAGCTGACAAGGGCTCTATACTTCCCAAAGGTTCTTGACAACCAGTCGGCGATGGGGTTTTCAATTCCAGCATCCTCCGCCATCTGATTGGCCAGCGCCCGTATTCCCTGTAAAGCCTTAGTAACAGAACCATCAGGTGAGGTATTGTTTGGTATAAATGTGCAACAGGAGGCCCCCCTTGTTCTGCCAGAATCATATTCAGAACCATACGATTGTGCCGTATGGGAGGTTGCAGCGGGTTGTTCGGACAATCCCGCTATGGCCTCAGTGATTCATCAAAACCTGTAGATTATAGAATGTATTGTCAAAATATGTTGGCGATTTTCCATCTTCCTAAGAAGAGAAGCTGGAACATCTACCACAACACCAAAATAAGTATGATCAGGATGTTAGAAGGTTAGTGGTGTTAGTTCAGTTAGTATCATTAATCTTTAGAGCGAACCCTGCTATTGGATCTGTTCCAGTATTGGTTGAGCTGTGGAACAGACAACATCAGACAGTCAGAAATGTTTAAAGAACGTGCAGTATAATGGACCCAATGCAGCCATACCCATGTCTGCATAACCAGTTCGAGGGTACATAATACCCAACTCTGCCGAGTTTGGTATCATATATGATGCTGCACTATTTGTTTTGCGGTTAATTGAAATTTCACATGTATTTCTGGGAAATGCCATTTAATCCGCAGATTCATAGTGCAACCTTGCAAAAACCTATTACAGCCACCATGTCTGTCCCTTCTGTTGCCTCAAGGGTCAGGCTTGGTGAAGAACATGTACGCATGTCCTGGGAAGTTTGTGGCATGTTCATATGTGTCGCTAGATCAAATCTAAAACAAAGAACAAAATAACGATTACAATACACATAAACAAAACAATTTCCGTGGTATTCTGACTCCCTTCAATTTTGGAGTGAACATGCTACTACTTTGACCAATAAGTATCCTATCTTATTAATTTGGGTTCACTCCAGATTTTCCAAATCTACTCCAACTTCCGCTAAATGGTGGCTTGTTGGAGGAGTGGGTACACAATGTGTCAGGTGAAGCCAAATTGTGCCTGCTTTTCCTTTTAACCTGGACTCTGTAAAATATTAGTTCTATGACTTAAAATGGTCCAGTTCACCTGGGTTCAGCCCACCTTTTCTTGTGGACTTTAACTCGTACCCAATCACCTACCTGTAGCAGGACTTTCAGGTTGTGTTGCTGTGGGTTCCGGCTCGGTCTCTTTCTCCACACTCCTTTTCACCTGTGTAGACAAGACTTGATTTTCGTTAGTTAATGCATCCATATATGCATCGATCTCAATCTGCATCAGATCGAGGGACGGTAGGTGGCCCCCATCTCGTGGCAGGCCCGGCAAAGGACGGCCAGTCAATAACTCATGTGGTGTGAAGAGTATTTATGAGCTGTCTGAGCTCCTCAATTGCTTTTGCTACTGTAGTTGGGTATTGTGAATGACCAGCCTGACTTGTCTATATGTTGTCCAGTTTTGAACTGTAATACAATCATTAATAATACTATTGATAACAGTACTATTTCCAATATTTAACTAATGTGTATTTGTGTACAAATGTGACCCTCTAGCTACACTGGTTCTGGGCCTAAAAGTTAAGAAAATTCTGACCTAACACCAGCGAACAATCTTCCTCTAAAACTTTACGAAGTTCTACACCATCACTGCCATGTGTTTTTTTTTTTCAGCGCACTGTTCCGCAATGCTGCATTCAAGGTGTAACGTTCCCTCGTTTGCTCGTCGTTCTTTCGGCCTTATCTATTTTTTTCTATTTTTTATGTGTAACATGAGGGGAAAATACTGTGAATATCAATTAAAGTCAGCAACTACCAAAATTATGACCGAGTTAACAAGTTGTTTTCTGGCATGAGGGAGTATTCTTGATTTTCCTTACTGAGAAATCGTTTTTCTGATTATGCTGACGTCACTTGAACATAACATTCACTGCAGGTCATTCAAGGCTCAGAGGGAGTAAGGCACTGCCGTGTTGACAGAAATATATATGTCATCGGGGCTATTCGTCATGATATCGGACTTATCAGGATGACGTCATAATTTCCTATTATCAGCCCGATAGTTATCGTGCACCCCTAGTTTTTCAGCTTTCCTCTCTACAGTTTTCGCTGCTTAACTTGTCTCCGACAGACTCGCAACGTGCCGGCCAACTTCAACGAGGCCAAGTACATCGCCTTCACCATGTACACCACCTGCATCATCTGGCTGGCCTTCGTTCCCATTTACTTTGGCTCCAACTACAAGATCATCACCATGTGCTTCAGCGTCAGCCTCAGCGCCACCGTGGCTCTCTGCTGCATGTTTGTTCCCAAGGTGAGAAACCAACGCCGGGACTCGAATCTCCAACGGAGTTCTCCGGTGTCCTTTTCTGGCATCGTATCTGCATCTCTTTTTTTTCTAGAATGCGCCGCAAGGTGGCTGCAAATTGTAGTTGCTCTCCCTTAGTTTTAATAATTTTTTCGATTTTCTTTTTTTTTCTTTTTGAAATACAGCCGTCATTTTTATCAATTTTTTTAAGAGGTTTTTAGGTCGGTTCGGAGGCTGTGCGGCACGAGTTTTCTGTATACTTTTGTCTCTTTTTGGCTGTCTCCGATACTTATTATGATGTGTCTCCATGGCAACGCTGGACTTGTTTACAGTCGTGATCAACTGCTAAAACTCTCTAAAATGAGGATTAGCAGTGAAATAACACGACAAATCCCGATGGAGTTGAGAAGAAAGAGAAGAGGATGCAGGGCAGGAGTGAAGCAGAGAGAAAAGCGGTGGAGATTTAAACCGTTTCTTCCAACTGTTGTGATGGGTAACGTCAGATCGCTAGCTAACAAAACGGACGAGCTTGAGATGCTAACCAGGTCCCAGAGAGAATACAGAGAATGTAGTCTCATGTGTTTCACCGAGACGTGGCTGCATGAACACATCCCGGACTGTAACGTGTCTGTTCGCGGCTTTAAGACGGTCCGAGCAGACCGCAGTAAGCAACTCAGCGGGAAGCTGAGGGGAGGTGGGATTGCAGTGCTGGTTAACCAGCGTTGGTGTCATCCTGGACATGTCACCGTCAAGGAGAAGATCTGCACGAGGGACCTTGAACTGTTAGCTGTGAGTTTCCGTCCTTATTATTTACCCAGAGTTTACCTGTGTTATTCTGGTAGCGGTTTATATTGTACCTGGTATCGCTCCAGACGCAGCCTGTGATGTCATCAGCTCCGTTATTGCAAGGCTGCAAACACAGTATCCAAACTCAGTTATGGCGATCTCTGGAGACTTCAACAATGTCTCCCTCTCTACAGCTTTACCATCATTCCAACAGTTTGTCAGCTGCTCCACCAGAGAAAATAAGACGTTGGACTTATTTTATGCAAATATTAAAAATGCATACAGCTGCTCTGCCCTGCCACCTTTAGGAAGATCTGACCATAATCTGGTTTTTCTCACCTCCACCTACAAGCCCATCGTTCAGCAGCAACCAGTGATCACAAAAACTATCAAAACCTGGTCTAATGAAGCTGAAGATGCTCTGAAAGGTTGCTTTGAGGCTACGGACTGGAATGTCCTCTGTGAACCTCATGGAGACAACATCAACGCCATGACTGAGTGTGTGACAGATTACATAAACTTCTGTGTGGACAGCATCGTTCCAACAAGAACTGTGAGGTGCTTCCCCAATAACAAACCCTGGATCACCAGAGACCTGAAAAAGCTGTTGAACATCAAAAAGAAAGCCTTCAGGGATGGAGACAGGGAGTTATTGAAGACAACACAAAAACTAATTAAAGAACAAACCAGGAAGTGCAAGGAGGAGTACAGGAAGAAGCTAGAAAGGCAGCTCCACCAGAACAACGTGAGGGATGTATGGTCTGGAATGAAGAAGATCACCGGCTTCAAGGCAAAGGGGGACCAGACTGATGGAGGTCTGGACAGAGCTAATGAACTGAACACGTTCTTCAATAGGTTCAGTTCCCCCCCTGCCTCCAGCCCAACAGACCACACCCCCTCAGTGAGCCCACAGCTTTCCTGTCACACCTCCACTCTGTCACCCTGCAGCTCAGTCATAGACCAGAGACCAGCATCATCTTTCTCCACCTCAGAGACCTCCTCTGCCTCCCCCTCCACTCTGTCTGTCTCCTGCAATCAGGTCAAAAAACAACTTGAGAAACTGAACCAGAACAAGGCTGCAGGTCCAGACGGTGTCTGTCCCAGAGTTCTCAAGACCTGCTCATTGCAACTATGTCCGATTCTCCAGCACCTCTTCAACACCAGTTTGAGACAGAGAACAGTTCCTGTGCTGTGGAAAACATCCTGCCTTGTTCCAGTGCCTAAAAAACCACAACCAGCTGAACCTAATGACTACAGACCAGTTGCCCTGACATCTCACATCATGAAAGTCCTGGAGAGACTCTTACTGGCCCACCTCAACAAGCAGGTCAGCAGCTTTCAGGACCCATTACAGTTTGCATATCGTAATGGGCTTGGGGTTGAAGACGCCATCATCTACCTGCTTCACAGAGCCCACTCTCATCTGGACCAATCAGGCAGCACTTTGAGGGTCATGTTCTTTGATTTCTCAAGTGCTTTTAATACAATTCAGCCTGCGTTGTTATGTGAGAAGCTCCATAAGTTCCAGGTGGATTCCTCCACAACCTCCTGGATTTATGACTACCTCACAAACAGACCACAGTTTGTGAGACTGAAAGGTTGTGTGTCTGAGATGGAGGTCAGCAGCATTGGAGCACCACAAGGAACTGTTCTCTCACCATTTCTCTTCACGCTCTACACCTCTGACTTCCAGTACAACTCTGAGTCCTGTCATCTGCAGAAATACTCTGATGACTCTGCAGTTGTTGGGTGTATCAGCAACGGACAGGAAGCAGAGTACAGAGAACTGATCTGTCAGTTTGTGAAATGGTGTAGTAACAATCATCTCGTATTAAATACCAGCAAAACTAAGGAGATGATTGTCGACTTCAGGAGGAGCAAGAATCAACACAGCAGTGTTTCCATCCTGGGAAAGGAGGTGGAGGTGGTGTGGAGGAATACAAGTATCTTGGAGTTCAGCTTGACAACAGACTGGAGTGGAAATGCAACACAGAATACATCTACAAGAAAGGTCAGAGCAGACTCTACTTTTTAAGAAAGCTGAGATCTTTTAATGTCTGCACCAAGATGTTGCACATCTTCTATAGGTCTGTTGTTGAAAGTGCAATCAGCTTTGCAGCCATCTGCTGGGGCAGCAGCATCAGAACCAGAGACCTGAAGAGAATCAACAAACTGATCAGGAAAGCTGGATCTGTGCTGGGTGGAACTCTGGAGCCGCTGGAACTGATTGTACAAAAAAGAATGCTGCACAAGCTGATGAAGAAGAGGAAGGACTCTTCACACCCTCTCCACGACACAGTGATCAAACAACAGAGTGTGTTCAGTGAGAGGCTTCTTCAGGTCCGTTGCAAGACGGAAAGATACAGAAGATCATTCCTGCCAGCAGCCATCAGCCTCCACAACAAGACCTAACACCTGTTATTATATTATTATTTCTGTCTGTTTTTTTATAAAAAAAAAAAAAAAAAAAAAAAAAAAAAAAAAAAAAAAAAAAAAAGAGAGAGAGAGCCCTTACTCCATTGAATTTCCCTTTATGGGATAAATAAAGTATTTTTCATTTTCATTTTCATTTCATTTCATTTCATTTTCATTTCATCTCGCTGCCTTTTTTGCGTCAGTAGTAACTGTGTGTCACCCCTCCTCCTGCTCAGGTGTACATCATTCTCGCTAAGCCTGAGAAGAACGTCCGCAGCGCCTTCACCACGTCCACAGTCGTGCGCATGCACGTAGGCGACGCCAAGAAAGCGGCCAAGGCTGGCAAATCCTCCAGCAGCATGGCAAACTTTTTCCGACGTGGCGGCTCTGCGCAGGACATCAGGTACGTGAAACCCGAGACGGCGGGAAGGATGTAGCCTAGATAGGAGACGGAAATGTCCACGTTGGTCTGTGGGCTGAACTTCTTCAAACCGGGAGGAGTTGACCTGGCCGGCTTTACGAAGCTCCCTCCTTGTTACACAGACTGAGTCTGGTTCTCCTGGACTTGACTCTGATCTCCAGGGGTGCAGAAATGACATGGATACAGAAGAAACAGCAGCTAGACGGCATTGGGGAGGCAGATAACCAATCAGACAAACGAATCATGTGATGGCAGCCGTCTTGGTTGTTTTGAAGAGCATCTCCTGGACGCTCTTCTTTTAGGAGTCATTGCGTAAGACCCGCCCTGTTGTGATTGGTTCATTATCTTCTGTACTGGTGGAAATGGCTGTGAATGGTGGGAGGTTGCGGACCGGAACCAGGGTTGACGTCTGCAGATGCAGTTGATGCTCATGTGAAGAGACAGCTTTGTTTTTTTCTTCCCTGGTGTGAATGCTCCTCCCAGACTTTAATGAATCAGTCACGGACCTTTTAAACGACAGCTGGATGACCACTGAAGGTCAGTTAAAGCATAATAGGGGACCTTTAAGACATCTGCATGCTGGCTTCATCATAAACCATCTCTGGTGTTCAAAATCCCTTTTTCCTAGAAACACAGCGAAAGTCTTAGAAGAACTAAACATTTTCATTAGATTGCAAGAGAAAAGAAGTTTAAAAACAGGTTGTGTAATGTCGGAGATAAGGCTTTAAGGCTTGCTTACCTTCTCGACCGTGATGTCACCACGGACGTTTGAACTTTCTGCATTTTGCGGAAGCCCAGAAATGAAACCGCTCCCTGAGCGGGAGGAGACCGTCCTCATCTGGGTTACGCTCTCCCAGAGGAAATTCGCAGCCTTTAAGGATTTCTCTTTCCAGGGAAGATGAAAGAAACGTGGAAGGAGGCTTGATATCAACACAGGGAGTGACAGAACAGGGGATGAAAAGAGGAAATGCTGGAATACGTCATGGCTCTTTTCTCTGCTGATAAGATGTGTAGCTTTTTAGCTTTATAAATGTCAACAATAATTATCAATTTCCCGTGTTTTGCAGTTCCAATGGGAAATCGGTGACATGGGGGCAGAACGAACGAGGCTACAGGCCAAACTTATGGAAGAGGATGTCGTTCCACGTCAAGAAGAAGGACCCAGTGGAGGTGAATCAGACCGCCATCATCAAGCCCTTTTCTAAAGAGGGCGATGCCCCTCTAGATAACGGTGCCGAAGAGCCTCAGGTGTCTCCGTCGTTCCCCTGCTCGCCCTCCCAGTCTCCCCTCCCCACCATCAGCCAGCACGCAGAGAAGCCGAGGAGGGAGGAGGGCTACAAGGAGGCGCAGATCTTACCCACGTACGTGCCCGAGCACCCCGCCGGGATCAGGCAGAGAGGTGGGGACGGCGGGCAGGACGCCGGCACGGCGGACGGAGCGGACGTCAGCATCGTCGGCGTGGGCGACATCGGCCAGAATCAGGGCGTCACCATCATGGACCAGATCAGCTGCGTGGTGAACCGCTTCACCGCCAACATCAGCGAGCTGAACACCATGATGCTGCCGGGAGGAGCTGCCGCAGGCGCCGCCCTGCCCGCCGCAGAGGCGCCCCCCTGCCCGCCTCAGTACCTGGCGCCCAGGACCAGGCAGGCCCCCTCCACCGTCACCACGTACGCCGAGGTGACGGCCGCCCCCAGCTTCTGCGACAACCGACCGACAAGTAAGATTTACGAGCACTTGGCCGGGACTTGTGTGGGCGGGCGACGGGCCAAGGAGGAGGAGCTGATGGCTCTGACGCCTCCCTCCCCGTTCAGAGACTCCTCCCTGAGCTCCAACGGCAGCTCGCCCCCCTCCCTGTCCCCGGCCTCCGAGGGCGAATACGACCAGCTGCTGCTGAGACACTACAGCCAGAGCTCCTCCTCCCTCTGAACTGGCTCGCTTCTACTCCTCCAGACGACCCGTTGAGACTTGACCAAACTTTGATGCCTTTCTACATGCAAAATCGACGGATGTCTTTGCATGAAAGCAGCTTTCAGACGGGACCTTGATTTAACAGGACTGAGAGAAGAAGAACAATAAGTAGAAAAACAACAAGCTGAGCCGTGCCGCTGCGTTTCTCTCTAACCGAGCGGCCATTTTGGGCATTTTTATGGACTTTATGCCGTTTTTCGACACAAACTCAAAGTGAAACTCCAAAGAAAACATCGAAGAGCTGAGAAGAAGACACAGTAGGGACGTTTCGGTTACTTTCTTATTTCATTTTAACATGGTAGTCGATCAAAAGTTGTTTTTGTCAAGTGTTTCTTTGGATTTTGTCACTATAGCAGATAAATCCCAGCATGCACGCTTCTTCAGCATTCAGGCGGAAGAACTTCTACTGCAGGTCGTGGTGTTTCAGTTGTATATTTTCGCTCTTAATTACCACAGAAAGGACAGTTTGATTTTTCTTGCTTGCCGCTGACCTTCTGTATGTGCCGTGTGGTTTTTTTGTCCATGAGAAACTGTCTCAACCCGTCGCACTTCCAGGCCCGAGTTGGATGCAGATCGCGTCAACGTGAAGTAGGCATGTGAAAAAAATCTATTTGGCAATATATCATGATTTTCGGCCGCCCAATACAATATTGATTTTTCAGCTCTAATATCAATATCATCAGTATGTTATAATGGTTACTTAAATGTCGCTAGTAGCGGTGGGAAAAAAAAATCCATTTGGCGATATATCGCGATTTTTGGCCGCCCAATATAATATTAATTTTTCAGCTCTAATATAAATATCATCAGTATGTTGTAATAGTTACTTAAATGCCGCTACTAGGGGTGTGAAAAAATATCGATTTGGCGATATATTGTGATTTTCGGCCACCCAATATAATATTGATTTTTCAGCTCTAATATCAATATCATCAGTATGTTGTAATGGTTACTTAAATGCCGCTACTAGGGGTGTGAAAAAAAAAATCGATTTGGCGATATATTGTGATTTTTTGGCCGCCCAATATGATATTGATTTTTCAGCTCCTAATATCGATATCGTCAATATGTCGTAATGGTTACTTAAATGCTGCTACTAGGGGTGTGAAAAAAAATCGATTTGGCGATATATCGTCCTTTTTGGCCGCCCAATATAATATCGATTTTTCAGCTCCTAATATAGATATCGTCAGTATGTTGTAATGGTTACTTAAATGTGAAAAAACACTAATAATAAACAATAAGTAGGTTCTTTTGAAGCAAATAGTTTTGACTCAATTTGTCCTCTGAATGATCAGTATCATCTGATGAACATATACAGGAACTTGATTTTTCATCTCTACTTTTAATTTTGATATTAACTGGGTAGAATATCGCAATATATCATGATGTTGCGATATCATGATAATATTTTATCGTGACCCAAGCATCATGATACATATCGTAATGCGGGATCCTTGCCAATACCCACCCCTAACGTGAAGGCGTTTATCTTATAGACGACAGCTCTGAAATCAGATCCGACACGCTCATCCTGCCTTCCTTTTTTGCCAACCCTGGCAGAGCTGAGACAGCTTCTATTTTTTTTTTTTCATTTTTAATATTCTCAGGCTCTAGAAAACTAAATGTGCTAATGCTGCAAATATTGCATTTACAAAAAAATAGATTAAAATAAGATACAAAAAAACCTCTTGAATGAATTATTTTCTCCTGAGAGGACTCGTACGTCTCTGGGGAATTTACAAAATCGTCTTGGCGGATGAAATCATCAGGTGCATGACCCACTAAGAGCTCACAGACTATCTGGATGTCTTCTTCCTTTACTTTGATGTGACAGAGCTGAACATATGATGAGTAAATCACCGGTTGGGGACCAAAACCATCTTTCACCTCAGGACAGGCTTGAACCAAAACGCTTCCTGACTGCAACTCTCCTCCTGCTGAAGGAGCGCCGTCATGTCCAGTTTTTACAATGTCCAGATCTGTTTGCACTCTGAATAATATTGTTTTATAATAGCGTAGTGTCAGAGCTCTATAGTTGATAGATATAGTAGCAAAGTAATGATACATTTATTGAGTTTTACGTGTTTTTAAGGTTAGTTTTAAGAGGAAGGAGTCAAACTATAAACGTTCCAGATGTTTCCAGCCTTGCTTTCTACTTAAACGCGCTGCAGCGTCGTCCCTGCAGCAGATTATATCGTGTTTCTTTAAGAGTTTTATCGTAAGCCTGTTTATATACATCTCTTATGCCTGAACGTTTCTATTCGCTTGATAAGCTTTTCTGTGGGATCTTTGAGGCTTTTTAACCTCTGAGGATAAATGATGTTGTAAATGACGACATTCTCAGTTTTGCAGCTTTTCAGCCTTTAAGAAGTTACTCATAGTATTTACGCCTGTTTATCGTTTCCTTCTTTCATTTGCTGTTACTGTCTAACTCAGGCAACAGTGTGTTTCTAAGCTGTGTTTTTTACAGATTTCTAATGTAAATATCATCATAGAGACTTACCGTTTTTGCATGCGGGTTCGTGCCAACTCAGACTGATATATAAGACGCTTCCTGATGTTTTTTGACAGAATGTTTGTCTCATTTCTTCAGGAGATTTTCTGGTAGCTTGAATTTACGACGTAGATGTGTGCTGCATTAAAGGAATCCATCCCAAATTCATGGCTTTTTTCTTTTTTTTTTTGCAGTCATTCCCTTTTATTTTTTAACTTGTAATCGGATGCAAAGTAGAGAGGTGTGTGTTAGGGGTGTGAAAAAAATCAATTTGGCAATATATCACAATTTTCGGCCTCCCAATATAATATTGATTTTTCAGCTCTAATATCATCAGTATGTTGTAATTGTTAATTAAATGCCGCTTCTAGGGGTTTGAAAAAAAATTGATTTGGCGATATATCGTGATTTTCGGCTGCCCAATATAATACTGATTTGTCAGCTCTAATATCAATATCATCAGTATGTTGTAATGGTTACTTAAATGCCGCTACTAGGGGTGTGAAAAAAAAATTGATTTTGGCGATATATCGCGATTTTTGGCCGCCCAATATAATATCAATTTTTCAGCTCCTAATATCTATTTTTTTAAGGAAAATTTATGTATTAGACGTGTTGTGAATACTTAAATGTGCAAAAACACTAATAATAAACAATAAATAGGTTGTTTTAAAGCAAATAGTTTTGACTCAATTTGTCCTCTGAATGATCAATATCATCTGATGGACATATACAGCAACTTGATTTTTCATCTCTACTTTTAATTTTGATATTAACTGGGTAGAATATCGCAATATATCGTGATATCGCGATACCGTGATAATATCTTATCGTTACCCAAGTATTATGATACATATCGTATTGCGAGGTCCTTGCCAATACTCACTCTTAGTGTGTGTGTATATGTATATATATAATTATATGCTATAATTTAATCTGGATATCTTTTTATCTAAATTGTCGCTGGAACTTAACAGGTTTAGATCTAAATTTAAAGAGTCATTGTTCCTTCCAACATGAGGAACTGGAACACCTTCAGGATTATTTTTACACTTATTTAGTCCCTGTTACTTTGCTGAAGAAAAATATAACCGTGTCAAATCATTCTGTGATAATTAATAAACCCAGAGGGAAATGGGCTTTCTAGGACGCCGTTCATTAAATAACATGAGATCATTTCCTTTGCCATAAAATATAGTTCAAAAATGTTCAGAGAAATAAAAATCATCCAGCTGCGGTGCAAAGTTCATGTCTAGTTATCAGGTAACAGGTGATGGTAGAATCCTGCATTTAGTTAAAGTTAGTGGGGTAAAAATAGTAAATATTAGTTTTTCATCCATACCGTGAAACACTGACTCAAAATGTTGAATTTTTTTGCATAGATTTTTCTGAACACTTTACTGTAGATGCATCATTACTGATCTCATCATTAAAGGTAGGGTAAGTAATTCTCTGTTCTTTCTGACCCAGAACTTTTTGTTTTTTGTCACATTCAGTAAATATGTGCACACCATCTGCTCACTGCCCATCTCATTAGTACACTGTAAAAAAATCAAAAATCAAAAATAGACATCCTTGGCTCCGTAAACTGGAAGCCGTGTGGCGGCAGCAGCCAGACCATAATAAACCATGACAAACATTGTTCCAGCAATCATTGACACAGCTGTCAAAGGATAGAGTAGAGGATGATTTAATTTAATAAGTCAATAAAAAGTCACTTGTTAAGAAATGTCAATTCTCACTGTCGCTAACTCACTGAGTCTCTGGTTACATTGATATAAATCATTATTATTATTATTATTAGGGCTGGGCAAGTTAACGTGTTATCGCGTTAATGCATTAATTTATTAACGCCGACATTTATTTTATCGCACGTTAACGCATGTTGCTCACATGCTTTTGTTTTGAAAAGTCTGTTACTGGCTGCTGCAGAACTGGAAGACAGTAAACAGGAAAAGCTAAAACAGACATGGAGAACGGAAAAAATCTGTGAACTTTACAGTTCGGGTAGCAACTCAGGTAGTAATATTAACAATTCTGTTTTAAAAAAAAAAAATTCTGGACTGCAACAAAACTTTGTCGTCATTCCTCCATGTTCCATCAGATCTGCTCCATGTGTTCACTGTCCTGCTGTTCTCTAGCTGGTTACTGCAGTGCGGCTCCATCTAGTGGCACAGATGTGTAATGACAACAGAAAGTCCAGTCCTCCATTATAAAACTAATTCAGTTCTGTGGCCCGTTTTTTAATTTCCTATTTTTGATCCAAGTCTAAAAATTGAAATATTAAAAAAACAGGCTTTTTTCCCTTTTTTTTTTTTGTGTTGGATAAAACAACGAAAAACATAAAATGTCACTTTTTAATTTTTTTTAAATTTTGATTGACAATTGAAAATTGAAGGAATGATTGATACACGGATTGGTAAAGTTACTGAACTTTAACATGGACATTTTCATTTTAAAGTTCTCCCAGACGGAGGATTCAACAGAAACAAGGTTATTTGTAACAACTGACAAGTTGAACTCCCCGTTAAAAGTTTCTGCTGTTACTACCTGTTTTAGTGTTCTGATTCTGCTGAGACACAATCATTTTGTTGAATTTTGTTTGTAGACTTTTTATTTTTTTATAAAAACAGGATGACATTAATGCCCTGGCAGTGGCAATAAGCTTTATTTTATTTTACATGTTTTAAGATGAGATTTACACTAAATATGTGTTACTGACAAGTGCTGATGTTAAAAGTGTTTGAACAACAAATGTTATGACACTTTAGTTCATATGGCAGCAGAACATTTCAATAAAAGTGACCTTTACACTACTTTTGAATTCATTATATGATTTTGCATATACAATGCGATTAATCGTGATTAATCAGGGAAATAATGTGATTAATCGCGATTAAAAATTTTAATCGTTGCCCAGCCCTAATTATTATTATTATTATTGATATTATTATTATTATTATCAACTTCTGAAGTAAGAATGAATTCAAAAGCTCTGACATGTCAAAACTGTCTCCCATCGAAATCTGAAAATCCTTCATTCAGTGAGCAGTTCTGTGACATCACAGATCCACATCAGAGGAGTTATCCAGCCTATCCAGTCTTGGAAAAAGCGGCTGCTATAGCAGAAGAGGAGTAAATAAAAGAGTGAAAATATTTCTGTTAAAAGTTTGCCAGAGACACTAAATTATTTTTTTAACAAAGTAGTCCATCCATCCATCCATCCATCCATCATATGCCCGCTTAATCCTATCCAGGGTCATGAGGATCTGCTGGAGTCTGGTCCATCACAGGGACGAAGTAGTTCTTGGATTCAAATGGTGACGTCATAATGTATAAATGCAATTACGTCTATATAGATGAACTTTTTTTTTAGAGATGAAATTCAGCTGACTTGCTTTCAGGTGAATTTGTGTGTAGAATAACTGATGATTCGCCTAAATATATGAATATGAATGAATGAATACTTTATTTCGGTTTAAAAACAAAAATAAAATAATTTTTTTACAAAAGAATTTATCAGATAGCAACCAAAAAAGGAGCAGGCTGAAGCCCCAAGGCTTATTTCTGCCTATCCTCAGAGGATTAACTGAATAATTCACAATAAAACATCAGTACTAGTACATCATTACTAAACACATGATAAACAGAAAAACTGAATTCAAATCTTTAAAATGAATTCAAATCAAATTTCATTGTAACTTTTGATAATATTGGATTTTAAAGTCTTCTTGAAGACTAACTCAATCCATTCCATAATTTTACACCCACAACTGACACACATCTGTACTTTAGATGAGTTCTGACTTTGTGAGTTTCAAACATTTACAACCCCTTTAAATTATAAACCACCTGCCTTAGCTTAAACATTTTTTGAATACAAACAGGAATTGTCTTAATGACCAATCTAAACATAATTTCTAATGTTTTTGAATATACAGTGTCCAAATATTTTAATGTGTGTGATCTTATAAAAAGCTGATTTGTAGAATAGCGGTATCCAACTCCATTTATTATCCTAATAGCTCTTTTCTGCAGTTTAATTATTGGATCTAGGTTCGTTTTGTATATATTTCCCCAAATTTCAGCAGTTTGTCATATAGGGCATCACAAGTGAAAAGTACAGCAAATGAAGGCAGCTCTTATTCAGTAAATCTCTTGTTTTGTAAAGAATAGAAATAGACTTGGATCATTTCTGTTTTACATGTTTTACGTGAAGCTTCCAACAAACTTTTATCATCTATTATTACTCCCAAAAACTTAAGTTTCATATACTCTTTCAATTTCAACATTTTTTAAATGTAGTTTTACTTCAACTTAAACAATGTTGAAATTGAAAGAGTATATGAAACTAAGTTTGTGGGTTTTAAATGTCGCTTAAAGACGTGTCGTATGTGTGGAGAGCAACCAGCTGAGGATCAGTTAACAGTCTCCCGTTAATGTTGATTAAAGTCACACCGGCTGAATAACGAGGCGGCGCGTTTCTCTGGAAACCGCGCCTCCACCGCCCAGCGCGCACCGCGCGTCTATGCGGGCGGCGCAGGCGAGGTCACAAGTTTCCCTGATCTGTCTCACACCCCGACCGGGAGGGCGGTTCCTCAGACCCGCACATACGAGGAGGAAAAACGCACTGGATCCGAGATTCAAACCCCGCAGTCCTCCGAGCCAGAACCACCGCGTCCCGACACCCGACAGGCGGGAATGAGCCACCAGCCCTCACCCTCCAACGGCATGCAGAGTCTGCGGAAGGAGCACCTGTACAAGGTGCTGGTCATCGGAGACCTGGGGGCCGGGAAGACCTCCATCATCAGGCGCTACGTGCACCAGACCTACTCCTCCAACTACCGGGCCACGATCGGGGTGGACTTCGCCCTGAAGGTCCTGAACTGGGACTCGGAGACCGTCCGGCTCCAGCTGTGGGACATTGCAGGTGGGACGGTGGAGACAAACGCGCTCTCCGGTTTGATATGTCTGAAGTAGTTCATGTTTAAAAGTGTAAAAGCCAGTGAACCTGAAAAAAAAAACAAACTGAATGTTTAGCAACTTTTGTCTCAGTTCCGGAAACGTTGATAGTTGGGTAGATGGCGCTTATCTCTGCGCTGACAGCAAGGCATGACTTGTAAAATGATGAAACTTAAATATGCAACCGTCACTGACGTAACATTTCTCTCTCATTCACACACACACGCGCACACTCACACACACCAGTGTGGAGAAGAGTAGCAGCCTGTTACCAGGTCATCCAGTGAAGGTATGATGTTAGATCACGTGATCAGGCCCATGTGAGGGAGATTTAAAGGTCAGTCACAGGAGTGTCATTGTAGCAGAAATAAAAGAAGAGAAAACATCTTTGCTCAGACACTCAGGCACGTGCTCAAAGTGGTTAACTTTCCAACCATTAAATCAGATTATGGTTCTACCTGCTTGGAGCTAATCAGATAGAAGGAATGAATGTTTTATAGAATAAATGTGTCATAAACGGCTGTAAACTGCACTGTCTGCTCAGTGAATGACAGTCTGTCAAGTGACACGAGGCGTGCGTGTCAGGCTGAAATCGTGGTCACGCCGGCGCGTTGAGGTTTCCGTGTGACTGATGAAAATAATTGCCTTGACAAGGAGGAACTTGTCCTCGTACGGACTCTCAGACTTTCCGTTTCCTCTCGCTGATGATGCAGAGAAGCTGCAATAAAGCCTCCTTCATTCATTACTGATTTCTCATCTGAGAGGATCTGCAGCGCTCAGTTAGCGGGACGTGCACCACATGTGTCAAACACAAGGCCTGCGGGCCAAATGTGGCCCGCCACGTCATTTTATGTGGCCCTCGAGAGCTTGGGCATTATTGGCTTAAATTTTAAACCAATATTTTAAGACTTAAAATAAGCTTACACCGCTTTAAAGCTCACATTGACAATAAACTGCATCTCCCATAATGCATTTCGTCATTACCCACAATGATAACGGCATCTCACCATGAGCAAGACATCAAGACAACTTGAGAAAGACCTTTACAAACAGTGGCGTGCGGTCAGGTGAGGCAGGGGAGGCCGTGCCTCACCTGCCATCATGGAAAGAAAGAAATGAAAATGTATATATATATATATATATATTATATTTATCAATTGATTTGTACTATAAAGTAATTTTCCATTTAACTTTACCATTTTTAGATTATTTTTCATTCAAAACCGCCGAATTTTCACATTTACCATTCAAATACTGAGAAGATGCGGGCGGTGAGGCAGCACCCCACTGAGCCTCACCATGGATTGCGCAATGACTCGGCTAACTGTTCTGCCATGCTATGTAGTGAGACCAGATCGCTGTCTCTTTGTATGTCACTATTAAAATGTTCAAACACATTTGCTATATGAAATAAGTTTCCATAGTTTAGCTGATTTATATAATGAACAGCAACTATATGTGTGTAATGTGTTTCTTGTGCCGGGAACAGGTGTTCTGAGATTTCTTCCTACCTAAAATTTTTTCCTACCGTAGTGGAACATTATAGCCTCAACTGTCATTCCTACATTGTAACAATATCCTACCAGCACTTATATCTGTTCTCCTCTGTGTTTTGGGTGGTAGCATATTATTATACACATTAATAACCATAATTATCTGGATAAGCGAAGACGACGGACGGACGGACGGATTATGAATCCGTATTATGAAGATGAATATGAGGATATAAAGGGTGGATAGAAGAGGATTGACTATATAAATGTACACTTGAGTTAAAAAAGTTGATATTTTATCGTTTTATCTCTTGTCATTCTTTTGTCATTCTGTGAAGTACAGTTAATATAATTTAAGGTGAAGAAAAAAGTCCTCCAAGTCCTCCAATAACCTATGCAATATAAATACTGTGCATACAAAGTATTAAAAATACAAGAAACTAACCTTTTCTCTTGCTGCTATACGCATGCGCAGTCAACTCGGGTAGGAAAATATTATGAGTAGGAAGAAATCTCAGAACCGGTGCGATCATAAAATGGCTGAGAAGAGGCACGGGGTGAGGCACGCACTTCTCCTGCCTCATATTAGGGGGCACTAGTGAGCACAGAGATTCTTCTTGCGACACATTGGCTGCAGAATAAGTGACAGCAAGCGCTGTCACTTATTCTGCAGAAGGAGCGGCCCATGGACTTCATTTAAGGTAAGACCATAACAACTTTTTTTAAAATTAAATGTGCTTTTCTGTGCGCTACACTTTGTATGTGTAAAGCATTTATATGTGAATGACGATAGGAGGTTTTAAACATAAACAGTTAAAGGTGGGGTGGGTGTTGTTTTTTTGCAACACTTTTTACAATATTGCCTGAAAACCTTTTCACATTTCCATTGCACCCACTGAAATAAAATGTTTGCAAAAAAAACTAAACATTTTGGTCCAGTCTAGAGGGTATAATCAGAGAAAAACTCTGACCAATCAAAAAAGTGATCATCACTATTTTGATTGGCTGCCTAATACGTCCATCAAATATCAATGCACTCCCACCCCTCCCTCCCTCCCTCCCTCCCTATGGTTCATGCAGTCGTGAATCATGTGAAGGCGTGGTTTTCGAGGGGTGAGCTGAAGAGGAGGAGGCGGAGCCTTTGGGAGGAGGGAGGGAGTGTATATTTTCAAAATCTCACTTGAGTTGGATTGCTGGAACCGTTTTTCAAACAACACCTACTCCACCTTTAACTGCTGCCAATCAAATGGTGAATAAGTTGTTCTGGAGGGTTCATATGCTTGTAAATCTGACTGATGAAGTCAGTGCCTCACCAGCCATGAATCTCACCGCACGTCACTGTTTACAAACTAACCCCAACATGTCTTTTGTGTTATGAGGCGGTGTCAGTCGTGAAAGAGTACAATCTACGTCGAGATTTTGACATCAAGCACTGAGCTAAGTATGCTAAATTTGCTAAATTAGCCCACAAGAAAAACCAAGAATCGCTCTGAAACCAAGGTAATGGATTCTCTCAGTCACCTGTGCAAAAGCATGGTTACAACCACAAACCCCGAGTTTAATATAATAATGATTTAAATATTTAAACTTGAATACATAATAAATACAGAAACGTTGTTTAACAATATAATAAAGTGTAGTTTAATATATTTAGTAGTTTAATTTATTTTGATTCATGCTGTCAGTCTGGCCCTTCAACCATGATGCTGATGTGGCCCTCAGTGAAAATGACCCCTGCTGTAAATGATTATGACATAGACCACATGTGTCAAACACAAGGCCCGCTGGCCAAATGTGGCCCGCCACATCTTTTTATGTGGCCCTCGAGAGCTTGTGCATTAGAGCTTACATATTAAACCGATATTATAAGACTTAAAATAAGCTTATGCCGCTTTAAAGTGCATATCGGCCATAAACTACATTTCCCACAATGCAATTTATCGTTAGCCACAACGATAACGGTATCTTACCATTAACGAGACAAGACGATTTTCAGAGAGTATAAAGTATAAAGTATAACTTTTGTGTAATGTGTGTCAGTTGTGAAAGAGTTTAATCTTCGTCTGCATTTTGACAGCAAACACGCAGCTAAGTATGCTAAATTTAGCACACGAGAAAAACAAAGAACCGCTTCTGTTTCTGAAACCAAGGTAATGGATACTCAGTCCGTTACCATGGCAACGGACCCTTTAAACATCACCTGTGCGAGAGCAGGTTTACAACCACAAACCCTGTGTTGAATATAATAATGAGTTAAATATTTGAAACTTTAATACATAATAAATACAGAAACCATTTAACAATATATTAAAGTGTAGTTTAATTTATTTTGATTTACATTGACAGCATGAATGTAACATGTAATGTAGTCTGGCCCTTCGAGGGCAGCCATGATGCTGAGGTGGCCCTCAGTGAAAATGAGTCTGACACCTCTGACCCCTGACCCCTGGCTCAGCTCTGGACCAGTCCTGTTGACAGCTAATGGTTCCTCCAGAAACTTTATTGCCATTTTCTGCACAGTCGCACACAGACTTGGTGTTTAAACGCCGGCCGCTTATGTGGCTTCGTTCTCACGGACGCTGAAAAGAGCAGTGTGAGTTTATTATGAGCTTATCACTGGCGGGAACAAGCAGCTGGGGCGACCGTGCGTTTAAGTGCAACGTGACCGTTAAGACCCGAGGAATGTGCTGTTTCATGGGAATGCTGGCGTGGCGAGCTGCAGTCTAGTTGGCGGCTCTGCTGCAGAAATGTGGGAAAACAATGAAAACCTCTCATCAGACCGACGCCTGGGTTTTCTGCCATGAACGGTGCTCCCTGTCTTTGTCGCAGGTCAGGAGCGTTTCGGGAACATGACTCGGGTGTATTATCGAGAGGCAATGGGAGCGTTCATCGTGTTCGACGTGACGCGGCCCACGACCTTCGAGGCTGTCCTAAAGTGGAAGGAGGACCTGGACTCGAAGGTCATGCTGAGTAACGGACGGAGCATCGCCACGGTGCTGTTGGCCAACAAGTGCGACCAGGGCAGGGAGCTGACCAACAACGGCATCAAGATGGACCAGTTCTGCAGGGACCACGGCTTTGTGGGCTGGTTCGAGACCTCCGCTAAGGTAAGACCCGATGTTGACCGAGTCATTCTTGTCCTGCGTTGAAACTGCTCTCCAGTTCTTCTATGACTGGACTGTTTTAAGGGAGGCCTGACATAAAGACTGCAGGTTTTTAATGTTTTCTAATAGAGACTGTGCACTGTTTTAAGGGAGGCCTGACATAAAGACTGCAGGTTTTTAATGTTTTTAATGTTTTCTAATAGAGACTGAATTTAGATTGAACTTTATTGATCCCATCGGGATGACTCCGTCAGGGAAATACAAACTTACACAATAGTCAGTTTTCACGGCACGTCATCCAACTGGAAGTCGCCATCTTGGAGGCACGCGGCAACATAAACAAAGCACACACACTGGAGTACATCGGACGTCTTCATTGAAAATGGTAAATTATTGCCGTGTTTTCGGCTGTACCAACCGGACAGACCGCGTGAGACACTTGGAGTTTTATAGACTTCCAAAGGTTATTAAAAATCAGGGAGAACAATGACAGAAGTTGCCAGAGGAAAGGAGGCGCTTGTGGTTAGCAAAGCTAAACCAAGACCTGCGTGGCAAAAATCTGGACAACATTCAAATTTGTTCGGCCCATTTCGTGTCAGGTAAGTTAAGTGAAATGTTGTTAGCTCTTAATTTCACACATGAACAATTATCAAGAAAAAAAGCTCTTAATTTCTAGTTTGATGATAATATCAAGCTACCACCTAGCTACACTAGCAACACAGTTCTTAAAATGTAGAGCTACAATGTGCTATATTTCTCATTGTATTCCAGGTAAAAGGTCTGACCTTTATCAAAAGGATGACCCAGATTGGGTCCATCTGTTGGAATGATGGGTAGAAACCAGGTAGTTTACGATGTCGGGCTCTGCAATCGAAGGGAGGCTCTCTGGCTCGTCATTGCTCCAAGACGAGGAAGCTAACTCGTACGGATCGGCACCACCGGCAAACTGTAACTTTTCAGAATATCGTTCCCTTTCCCGTGGACCAAGTCCTTCTCTGGATGTTTTTGCGTCTGTAATGCCTTTTGAAGAGCTTTTCTGTGGTTTATCCATCCTTTATCCACGGTCGTTAGCATTGATCCAGCGGTGTGTTTACATCCGAGTACCTCCAAGATGGCCGCCGCGTATCCGGGTCACTGACCAAAACCTGACGTAGGTGAAAACCCTCTATATACACTCTGTTGCCAAAAGTATCTGATCACCCATCCAGATGATCAGAATCGGGTGTTCCAGTCACTTCCATGTCCACAGGTGTATAAATTAATCACCTAGACATGCAGACTGTTTCTAGAAACATCTGTGAAAGAATGGGTCTCTCTCAGGAGCTCAGTGAGTTCCAGCGTGGCACTGTGATAGGATGACACCTGAGCAACAAATCCAGAAATTTTGTTTGGGAACGACAGCAACTCAGCCATGAAGTGGTAGGACAGGTAAACTGAGGGGGCGGAGTCAGAGGATGCTGAAGAACATAGTAAGAAGAGGTCACTAACTTTCTGCAGAGTCAATCACTACAGACCTCCAGACTTCATGTGGCCTTCAGATCAGCTCAACAACAGAGCAGAGAGCTTCATGAATGGGTTTCCATGGTGGAGCAGCTGCATCCAAGCCAGACATCACCAAGAACAATGGAAAGAGTCAGATGCAGTGGTGTAAAGCAGCCACCACTGGACTCTCGAGCAGTGGAGGAAAGTTCTCTGGAGGGAAGAACCACACTTCTCCATCTGGTGATCTGATGGGAGAGTCTGGGTTTGGTGGTTTCCAGGAGAACGGTACTGGTCTGACTGCATTGATCCAAGTGTAAAGTTTGGTGGAGGGAGGATTATGGTGTGGGGTTGTTTTTCAGGAGCTGGGCTTGGCCCCTTAGTTCCAGTGAAAGGAACTCTAAATGCTTCAGACATTCTGGACAATTCCATGATCCCAACTTTGTGGGACCAGTTTGGAGCTGGACCCTTCCTCTTCAACATAACTGTGCACCAGTGCACAAAGCAAGGTCCATGAAGACATGGGTGGAAGAGTCTGGTTAGGGATGCACGATAACTGTTTTTTAAAACCGATACCGATAACCGATAACACACACATATACCTAAGATCATTACATCAATACTATGAACAAAATCAAAAATAGTTTGGACTCTTTAAATGAACAGATATTTATTTTTTCCATTGAAAAACTATTGGCAAGCCTCTCAAACATTTTCATAAAGCTATCAAACAAACCTATTTGATATCTGACATTAACTTAAATAAGGTTCATTACTGACTGATATAAAAAATAAAGGCTCCTTGAACTGATGGAAATATATGCATCAGAATTACTAACTGAAAAAGATTAACATTTAAAGGATTTTGGCTTGTGGTTCCATTTAAATTAATACCTTTAATTAAAGTAAATGAGGTTCAGTAGTTTTTATTTTTTACTTTTTAATCCCATGGAAGCTTTAGATGAGAGAGATGAGGGGAGACTGCTGCTGGCTTGCGCACGTTAGCATTAGCTTCCGTTAGCTCGATTTCAAAACTCCATGGAAGCGATTGTTATGTTGTAGGTGGCTGATCAGGTTTGACGTATTAAAGCTTGTGCTTCCCTCCTCGTAGAATTCACTCGGAGGATTCGTCACAAATAACCACCAAACTATCTTCTTCTGAAACTTTAATGAAGTTCCACGCCGCCATGTTTGTTGTGATCAGTGCTGTGCTGCAGACTGCATTCAAGGTGTAACGTAAATTCAGACGTTCCCTCGTTTGCTAGTCGTTCTTTCAGCCTTTTATATTTTTTTCTATTTTTTATGTGTAACATGAGGGAAAATACTGCGAATATCAATTCAAGTCAGCAACTATCAAAATTATGACCAAGTTAACGAGTTGTTGGGGCGGCTGTGGCTCAGGTGGTAGAGAGGGTTGTCCGGTAACCGGAAAGTTGCCGGTTCAATTCCCATGCTCCCCTGGCTACATATCGAAGTATCCCTGAGCAAAATACTGAACCCCAAGTTGCTCCTGGTGAGCATGTGGCACCCTGCGTGGTAGCCTCGGCCATCAGTGTGTGAATGTGTGCGTGAATGGGTGAATGTGAGGCCAATTGTAAACCGCTTTGAGGGCACCTTGGTGCTGATAAAGCGGTATATAAGTGCAGTCCATTTACCATTTACCATTTGTTTTCTGGCATGAGGGAGTATTCTTGATTTTCCTGATTGAGTAATCATTTTTCTGATTATGCCAAGGTTACTTAATCATAACATTCACTGCTGGTCATTCAAGGCTCAGAGGGAGCGAGGCACTGCTGTGTTGACAAAAATATATATGTTATCGGGGCTATTCGTCGTGATATCGGACTTATCAGGATGACGTCATAATTTCCTGTT
The DNA here is from genome assembly GCA_018398805.1 of Hirundichthys speculiger. NCBI lineage: Eukaryota > Metazoa > Chordata > Actinopteri > Beloniformes > Exocoetidae > Hirundichthys > Hirundichthys speculiger. Next base: position 84,121 of record JAGFBZ010000799.1, on the reverse strand, counting down.
ATCAGCCCGATACTTATAGTGCACCCCTAAGTCTGGTGGATGAACTGGACTGGCCGGCACAGAGTCCTGAGCTCAACCTGATAGAAGACTTTTGGGATGAATTAGAGCAGAGACTGAGAATCAGACCTTCTGGTCCAACATCAGTGTTTGACCTCACTAATGTTCTTCTGGAAGAATGGACAGAAATCCCCATAAACACACTCCTGAACCTGGTGGACAGCTTTCCCAGAAGAGTTGAAGCTGTTTTAAAGGATGGAGCTACGTCATATTGATTAGGAATGGGAGGAGCTAAAACTCATATGTGAGTCAAGACAGGTGAGACAATAGTTTTGGAAATGTAGTGTATGTTGTCAGAACTAGAAACTGGACCAGATGTGGACTTCTTTCATCTCTGGAAACTATTTATTCCCCTTAACGTCCGTGTCGATTAAATAAACAAGGAAGCATCATATCCGAGAGCGCGAGCCAGCAGATTTGGTTTTGCAACATCGTCGTGAATCGCTGCGTTTAGCCGGCCAGACTGGAGGCCCCCGCAGGGAACCCGTGATACGCCCAGTTAAAATCCTCTCCCAGTCGGTGACAAACATCCCAGTCAGGGCAGACAGGAATTTCATGTCCTCGTGGAAGCTGGCGTTACAGGATAGACGCTCCTGTCTTACAGGGAACTTGGCTTTCAGGAAAAAAGAGACTCCATCGTTTGAAACCAACTATTTTTAGTCGTGTCCTTGAGTAGAGAGATGACACTTATCTGACGATTTAATTGATTGAGCTGTTAGAGTCCATGATGGTGAATTACTGTTTAATGTTTGACAGACATGGATCATGTCAACCTTCTGCGACAACATGGAGGCCGGAGGAAAGCTTCTCTGTACGTTTGTTTCGCGTTGCTTGAATTAATTGCCTCGCACGTGCTCAGTATTCACCCGCAGCTTTAGACTCTTCCAACGTGCTCTCCTTTCACACGTCCCCCGTTGACGCTGATGTGTCGCAGCCACGCGAGGACTCGACATTCTCAAAGGTCAAAGTTCACAACGAGCGTCTGCTGAAATGTTAGCGTTCTCTGCATGCAGTCGTTTGAAATTGCTCTTAATTACTTTTGGATGACTAAAGCTCGATTCTCCTACGCAGGACAACCTCAACATCAGCGAAGCTGCAAACTTCCTGGTCAAGCACATCATGGCCACGGAGAACGACATCCTGAAGTCGGTGGTGCCGGACACCATCTCCCCTCACATCGACTCCGGCAGGCAGATGAGCTGCTCCGGCTGCTTCAAATAAAGAGAGAGGGGGGGGGACTGAGAGGAGACACTCGCCACGTGGCCTCTTGAGGACGTCTGGCTGGGGTTCGGTGTCTTTGAAGCTGAGATGGACTCAAAGCTGTGAACGCGGCAGAGCCGAGGTACCGAAGTCCTCCGGTAAATAACACCCCCATCTGTGGCGAGCCCGGCCGCGATGCCCCGACCAGCTTCTTCCATTTACCCGATTCAGATCCCGTCCTCACATTGCAGTTCACTCTGAAAGGGATGGCAGCGTCTTCACCCCCCCGCCCAAAGTGAACAGAGGTCCTCTCTGTGTCTCTGAAGGTGTGCAGTAACAACGTTACCGTTCCTCTTCTGGTCTTCACATCCCGGAGACGCGTAGACGTCCTTTAATGTTGTTCTGCACGAGCCCAACGGGTGCTGAAGTTCAGTTTCAGTGAAACCGGGACTTTTTTTCCTACATTTGTAAGTATGTGAACTCTGCACATGCGTGTTTTATGTAATGAATTTAAGTTATTTACAGTGTGCTTTTTGAGGTTAATATGGTGAATGTGTTAAGCCTCATTTAACTTCGTAGTTGAAGTAACGTCGCGATTACGGCCGAAGCAGTGAAGCAGTTACAGAGTTAAACTCAAAACGCCCGATGATGTGGGGGGGAGATTTAACTGACTTACAGTTGTTTGTGGGAGCGAGAGGCTGCTGAAAACATTTCACTTTCTGTTTAAATTGGTTTATACAGAGCCCCTCTGGTGACATTTGATTAAAAAATAATAATAATGCGTAGCCACGGGATAATAACGCGTGGCCACGAGGTAGCTAATACGTGGCCACCAGATAGTTAATACGTTAAGGGGCTGAATTTAGTGTCTCTTGCTAAGCAATACTCCATGCCTAACCTTAAGTGCCTTAAGAATGTCATTGTAATTCATTCCTATATTAAAATAAAATGAAATTAAGTCAAAAGTGTCCATCTTTGTTGGTTAAAGTATGAATAAAGCAAGCAACAATCAATCTCTGCTTGAAAATGGCTACTATAATTATCTCGTGGCCACGTATTAACTATCCCATGGCCAGGCATTATTTTTTTTTTTTAATCAAATGTCACCAGAGGGGCTCCGTAGATTTATGTTTGAAAGCAATAAAAACTTTTTTTTTTACGATTTTCCAGATGTAAACTGGACACTTGTAAGTAGGGCTGTAGCGATGCACCAGTGATTCCCAAAGTGTGTGCCGCGGCCCCCTGGTGGGCCGTCGTGGGACTGCAGGTGGGTCGTGAGAGGTCATTAATATTAAACAAAAGTGTTTTAAATCCTCGATCGTTTTTAAATATGTTTTTAATTACTGTAGAATATTCATGACATGATTTAAAAAACATTAAGAAGTAATAAAACAACCCAATTAAGTGTTACTGTCATCTTAACCTAATATGACAAGTATCACCTTATTTGTTGACCCCTTACATTAATATTGGATCATGGTTCCTTGTCCTGTATGTTGATCACAGTTGTGATTAAAGGTTTCGGTGGGCTGAGGAGATTTTTCACATTTCAAATTGGGCCTTGGTATTATGAAGTTTGGGAATGGCTGCGATACACTAATCTTGCAATACGATATGATACACGATATTCGGCTCACGATACGGTATATATCGATATTCATCTTACAATACATTTACATCATTTTCCAAAAGATTTTAAAGGGACAAAGTGATTTTGGTGACAGAGCTGAACCGAACTGGGGCTTGAGTCAATGCGTTTACATGGGAAGTTTAATTCCTCTTTAATTCAGAATTAAAATGAAATCCGAAGTAAGTGGCTGGTTTATTCTGATTTTAAATCCGAATAGAATAATTCCGCGGTCATGTATACACTCATTCTGCTTTAAATTAATTCCCGTCTTTCTGCGCATGCTCGTTCTCTTGCCCGTCTGTCGCTATGATGCTTATATTCCGCGCTGGGCTTGTTTTCAAAACAAAGTTTCAAGATGGCAGCAGGCACTAAACGGTGGTCAAGAGCAGAGACGATTTATTTAATAAATAGCTTGGAGGAACTTGAAATAATTAAAAGAACGGATGGCAGGAAACATAAAAATTGTGAGCTTTTTAAAGTTGTAGCGGCCAGGTTAAATGAAGGAGGTTTTGCAGCTGCTGCTTCAAAAATAAAATCAAAACAAATCCAAAAAGAATGCTAATAATGTAGTCCTCCATGTTTTTGCTAATCGAGTAAGTTTGTTTTCTTCCGGTAGACGTAAATACGTAAAGATGTCCGCCCCCCCTGTCCAATCAGAACCCTTCCCAACCCCCAGACCTTAAGCAGAATTGGATAAAGCCGATCAAATGTGTTTTCCATGTAAACCTCAATTTGGAATTATTATTTCCATGTAAACTTGAAGGAAAATAGTTTAATTCTGAATTATTTAATTTGGAATTATTAATTCTGAATTAAAAAACATCATGTAACCGTGGCCAGTTTTTTTCTGACCAGTGAGTTCTGATGTCACGCAGACTCCAGATCAGATCAGATCAGATCAGATCAGATCAGATCAGATCAGGCCTTTCTGAGTGTTGCGTTCTCCAGATCCAGATAAGATTCAGGAGGATGGTGCGTTAATGTGCTGCGTCTGTCTGCTGACAGTTTATAAGCATGTAACAACGGAGCCCTTGTGTCCATGTTTTTGTTAGTAATGTAAAGGAGGAGCATGAAGACGTGTTGAACGAATGCTTTAACCCACAGAACAGCTGTCCAGAGTGAAGGTGTGTGACTCACATCATGTGATGTCAGCACAGAGTCATGTCATTGATGTCACACACACACAGACACACACATACACACTGCTCTTTGTGACAAAACCTTTGTCTGCAGATTAAAACCACTGAAAGAGTGTTTGTTATTCACTGTGACTTAATTGAATAAATGAACCCATTTCACACACGTCCTGCAGTTCCTGTGTTTATTTTAAAATACAGTTTTTTAGCAGGGCCTCACAAATCCCTTTATGGATCAGCGAGTCAGCGTCCAAGTTGTATAAATTCAGACTGGTAAGTGTGTGTGTGTGTTGTGGCTGATCCAGGACTCGCAGGTTCTCATTACTTCACCGTATGACTGGATTATTCTCCACATGAGAGATTAGATTTGGTCGTCTGCTTTTGGCTCCTGTTAAGACACCAGTCCCTTAAAAGATCTAAAAATACTCAGGACATCTGGTATTCATCAAGACAGATGTAAGAGAGTGTCACTGATTTAGAATCCAGGGTGCATTTTAAGAGATTAATTGAAATTTCCTTTGTCTTTTTGAAGAATCCTTTACATTTTGGTCCATTAATTTATTTTGAGGTGACAGCTGGCAGGTTTAAGCAGTCAACGCTGGGATTATGAGCCCAGCATATCCAGCTCTACCTCCCCGCCTCTGCCTGATAACCACCTACAGAAAAAAAAAAGCTCATAGAGTAGGAAGAAAGGGAGGACGAAGGGGAGGGGGAGAGGCAGCAGTATAGGAGAGGAGGATATGGAGGAAGGGATATAACTCACTGCGACAGAGAAGCAGCTCATCAGAGACAGAAACATTCAGATATTGAGGCATTGAAATAGATTATTCTAATGGCATCTCTCATATAAGAGCACATTTAACCGCCATACATCACATGGAAACCAGCGGAAACTTTGAAGGAAATTACAGCTGGAGTTACTGAGTTGACAGAAAGCCTAATTTGATTTGATCCTCTCCAGACGCCTCAGCCTCGTCCACGTGGAGCCACCTGCTGTCCGCTCAGGCGAACTGCAGGCATTTCAATCCTCTGACGTGCAGCCTCAAACTTCACCAGTCGGTTTATAGCACAACCTTCTCTGCCTGGTGTGCTTTTTCATTGCTGAAATAGTATGTTTCAGAGAAGGTGATGATGAGGAACGCTCTGTCGGGGCACACCAAGTGCAGCCACCCGATAAAAGACTGGAATTCAAACCGAGTCACATGCTTTCTTGAAAGCCCTCCCTCAGTATGACCTTTTCATCTTCAAGCTCGTGGGAAGGCCCATCTGAGCTAGTTGACCTGCTTCGGGCCCTTCGGCCTCTTTCAGACCTTTAAGGGTCACAGCATGTGAGAACAAGCAACGTTACTGTGACTGTTTCGTTGGGTTTCGCTGCCATCCGGAGAGCATAACATCACGTCTGCAACACATGAAAGAGAAGTGAAAGACAAAACAACCCCCTCTGCTAATTAATCCATCCTCCGGAGTGAGAGAGCGACAGAGAGATGTGACAGAGAGCATATTGAAGGTAACTGATGTGAGAACAAGCGAGGTGACACTCGGGAGGAAGATGAAGAATCATTAACAGATGTGTCCAGGCTGAAGGATGAGCTGGAGCTCAGCTATTTATCACTCAGCCCACACACCGACAGTTTACATCTAACTGACGTTACTGATGGTTTTTCTGTGATGCTGCATTGCACTTGTGAAGAGCAAGAGAGAGAACAAGGACTAATTAGCTTCAGGACGTTTAATGCTTGTGTTTGGATTAATCGCCACATGGCTGCTTTTTTTAAACTCTGGTCTAAAGATGTACAAATTCAGTTAGACAAGATCACAAAAGAGAGGAGTATGCTGCAGAACAGTGACTGTGCACGGCCACTAGAGGACAAAAAAGCACCAGAATTATTATGTGATACTTTGCACAGTCTCTCAACTTTAATCATCATTAACATCTTGACACCTCAAAAGCTGCTGTCTTAACACGAAGGCACGGTGAGAACCGAGCTTTTCTTCATGAAATCAATGCACTGCTGTTTTGCAATAATAACACCATTTGTTCCAACTTGTAGCTCATTTCTGGACCATCTGAGCATGATTGTTGGGGATAAAAACTGATCTACACATAAAGAGATTATAGGGGTTTCACGGGAGACTTGAGTCAGAGGGTTCAGGCAGGGCAGAGGTTCAGAGGCTCTTGGCATAGGCAATATAGGCGGCCGCCTAGGGCGCCATCTGCTGGTGGGGCGCCGCCACGCCGCCAGTCCCCCTTAAATGGACTTGCCCTGATGAGTATAAACCGTGAGATGTCTAGGCAGGTGTCATTTGATGACACCATTGATGCCTTTGCTTCCAGGAAGTCCAGATGTGTAAACTTGTAGTCTTTAGTTAAAAGACAAGTTTAGTTGAAAGTAACTGTTGTTACCGTTGAGTTTGTCGTTGTTCAAATGCTCAAATTAAACTGTCGTGATTGCTCAGTTGGTTGTTGTCATTGAATTGCAGTGGGCTTGGTGGGGGCACCGGGGTGTAATCTCGCCTAGGGCACCATATTGGGTAGAGCCGGCCCTGGGTTCAGGTATAAAGACAAGAGCCAATTTAAAAGCAGCAACAACAAAGAAATAAAGCAGAGCAGCTTCTTCTGGTTTTTCCCTCGGTAGCGGTCCCAACAGCAGATCATCCTGTTCCATCTCCTGATCTGGGTTTACGTGAGATGTTCTTCCTGAGGGAACCCTCCCCTTTTACTCAGGCTTGGGACTGCCGCTACTAGGGGTGTGAAAAAAAATCGATTTAGCAATATATCGCGATATTCAGCCGCCCGATATAATATTGTCAAATCGATATTATGAGCTAAAAATCAATATATAATATTGATTTTTAGCTCATAATATCGATTTTTTTTAGGGAAATTCATTAATTCACTTAAATGTGCAAAAACACTTATAATAAACAATAAATAGGTTGTTTTGAAGCAAATAGTTGTGACTCAATTTGTCCTCTGAATGATCAATATCATCTGATGAGCATATACAGCAACTAATTTTTCATCTCTACTTTTAATTTTGATATTAACTGGGTAGAATATCGCAATATATCGTGATACTGTGATAATATCGTATCGTGACCAAGTATCACGATACATGTCGTATTGCAAGGTCCTTGCCAATACTCACCCCTAGCTGCTACGAGCGTCTGGGGCAGTTCTCGTGTCCTGCACGGGCAGCTGGGATCCAACGACCCTCTGCTTGGAGAGCGACTAACTCTACCCACCTCAGTCGCCCCAAAAATAAAGCAAAATCAAATAATAACGTGAACTGTTAACACGCTACTGCGTCAATGAGCTACACGTAGACTGTTCCTTTGAAACCTGGCAGTGACTTAGACCAGTGGTTCTCAACTGGTGGGTCGCTACCCAAAAGTGGGTCGCAGACCCGTGTTCAGTGGGTCGTGGGTCTTTTCCTGGGGAAGGAAATGCTGAAAAAAAAAATGTGTGTCATTCATACTCCTTAACAGTAGATGGCGATAATGCCCTGTAATGCGAGTTGACACCCGCCAGTTCTCACGATAGAAAAAGACCTGCAGAGTTTGTTTACATGTGTTGAGCAGGTGAAACACAGATACAACGATGAATATATGAGATATGGATTTTCTTATCTTGAAGACAAAGGTCAGTGAGTGGTTATTCAGATAAAACTGTATATTTTGAGTTCTTTTTGAAACTACTGCTCAGTGGTTGCACTGTTTTATTTCATGTTTGTGCATAAAAGCACTGTTGAGTCTTAAAAATGGCTGTTACTGAAATGTTCTGATTGTTATGTCAGCTTTATGATTAATGCTTAAATAAGTGACTAGATAGTTTTTATAGGAAATTGTTATATATTCAGGAAGTGGGTACTCAGCAAATGCTACATATTTAAGTTCTTTTTAAAACTACTGCTCAGTGGTTGCACTTTTTTATTTCATGTTTGTGCATGTTGAGTCTGTTAAAAAAGGCTGAAGTTACTGAAGTTAAGTGTTTTGGATTTAATTCAAATGCAGCTAATTGAGGATCAAAGGGAATATTTCCCACTTGAAGTCATTTTGGTTTTTGCTATTTTGGTTCACCAGTAAACTTATTTTTTTGTGTTGGCATTCTGTGATATTCTATTCTACTATCTCCGATTCAAACTGCTCGATCTTTTCATTCAATAAATTTGAGAAGTTGGAAATTTTCCTTGATTTGGGTCGTGGCTTGTCATTAAGGGTGATGGTGGGTCCTGAAGCCAGACCAGTTGAGAACCACTGGTTTAGACAAGGATGTCCAAGACAGAAAGAAGTTGGTCTGAAACACACTGTCACATGAGGCAGATCTTCTGCTGATGAGTCAAACCCAGATCTCAGATCTGCGTCAGCAGGTCAACAGAGCTCTGAGAGGCGGCGCTACATAAAAGAGCCGTGTCACGGCGGTCAGCTGAGGGGAGAAGGCCACAATGACAGCCGGGAAAACAAGGGCCGGACCGAGACCACGGCGTAAACACTGAGCTTTCTTTTGTTGGTGCAAAACGCTGTGGTGGCGTTGATCTCCCTGCGAGACGGCAGAGTCAACGCCGTCTGCGAGAGGTCATTGAGGGCACCTCACACCTGAGAGACATCTTTAAAAACAGAGGTGAGTGTTTGGTCAGTCTGAGGTATCATTACAAAAATCTCTCCATTCAATGATTCAATGCAAAAGAATTTTAAGGTTCTCAACATGTTTCCCCCTTCAACCGGTTTATGAACAGTGAGAGGTCAAAGTGGAAATACTGTCCCACCTCAGATGTGTAAATGTTATAAAAAGTTCTGTGAGTATTTTTTTAACTCGACAAGGCAGCGAATCAGAAGACTGCATTTTAGCTGTGGATTTCTGTATCTCATAGTTTCTGGATCAGGCCACGATGGGAAGATCCTCAGTACAAGGTACATCACATTATAGAAAAACTAAAAAAAACAAAGTCTGTGTTTCACCATGACCTCGGGCTCTGCGGTCCGATGGCCTTCGTTAACGTCACTAGACGCGTGTCTAGAGTGACTGCCGTCCTGTGACTTTGTCCCCGCCGGCGCCGGATGTTTCCTCCTCGGGTGCCGCGAGCTTCTCGAGATCCCCGGTACGTACCGGGGGTTGCAGGAGCGCGTCTATGCGAGGAAAGAAAGAGGACAGGGGGCAGTCTGAGGAGGTGTACTTGGCCAACACCTGCAGCTGGTCCGGTTGCAGGTTTGCTTCATTGCAGACCCGCTGACACAAGGCGGTCACGCTGTGACACGTGTTCAGCTTCAGCTGGCTCAGCTGGCTCCTCTCCAGGAACAGCTTCTCCCTCTCCGTCTTCTGCAACAGACACACAGCGAGAAATCAACGGCTAAACGCAAGAAGAAGCCTAATAAAATTTAAAAAAAGGGGGTGGGGGGGGTGGGGGGGGTGTTTTACCAGTTTGTTGATTTCACACTGCAGATTATATATGCAGTCCAGCTTCCTCTTGCGGCACCGCTGAGCGGCGAGGCGGTTTTTGCTGCGTCGTCTCATATCGTGGACAAAATCAAGCTGCTCTTGAGTAAAAGCATGTTGCTTCAGCAGCGTTTGGAAGTCGTTTCGATTCAGATTCACTATCCTGTCGACCGCAAACGGCAACCGGACCTGAGGAAAGCCCGACACGGAGCAAAGGTTATGTGGCGCACATGCAGCTGAAGGGGCATCCTCAATGTGGTTAGGGGTTAGGGTTAGGGTTAGGGATTAGGGTTAGGGATAGGGATTAGGGTTAGGGATAGGGATTAGGGTTAGGGGTTAGGGTTAGTGTTAGGGATAGGGATTAGGGTTAGGGTTAGGGATGGGGGTTAGGGTTAGGGGTTATGGTTAGGGGCGGGTAGAGTTAGGTTTAGGATTAGGGTTAGGGATAGGGATTAGGGTTAGAGGTTAGTTTTAGGGTTAGGGATTAGGGTTAGGGATAGGGATTAGGGTTAGGGGTTAGGGATTAGGGTTTGGGATTAGGGTTAGGGCTAGGGTTAGGGTTAGGGATAGGGATTAGGGTTAGGGGTTAGGGTTGGGGCGGGTAGGATTAGTTTTAGGGTTAGGGATTATGGTTAGGGATAGGGATTAGGGTTAGGGTTAGGGATTAGGGTTAGGGTTAAATTTAGGGATTAGGGTTAGGGGTTAGGGATTAGGGGTTAGGGTTAGGGTTAGGCATTAGGGTTAGGGCTTGGGCTAAGGTTAGGGATAGGGATTAGGGTTAGGATTAGGGCTAGGGTTAGGGATAGGGATTAGGGTTAGGGCTAGGGATAGGGATTAGGGTTAGGGTTAGGGCTAGGGTGACATGTGAAGGTGACACGGGACCCCAGCTGCGTTATGATGCTGCTGCAGAGAAACTATTTCTGTGAAGAGAAGAGTTCTTCTCTGAGGAGCATTAAAAAAGACTCATTAAATGATCAGCACAAACATGCACTTCTCAAGTGCTATGAAACGTAGACTAATCATGGGACGTGTGATTCAAGTCTAGTCCACTCCACGTGGAACTGATTGGAAATGCAAGAAGAAGTCACGTCTGAATGTGCAAGCTGGTAATGATTAACTCCAGAAACACGCAGCTGAAAGAGCTCGACAGGAAACGTACCCTTGCCAGGTTACAGTACAAACGAGAGGAATAAAAGAAGCTTTATCTCCTGAAATTACCTTTGCTTTGTTTGCAACCTGCTACTTCTACTTTTGATCCAGTCCAAATGCCACGCATGGACGGGAACGAGAGATTCCTGACAGACTGAGCAGCGTTGGTGTCTAATTCAACAGGCTGAGCTGTGAATTCTGGCAGAACTGGACTCTGAACCAATGAGCAGGAGACGAAGGCATGCTGGACTCACGCACCTAATCTCGACCAGGTGAATAATTAACTGACACCTGAGGAAAATCTACCTTTTACTACTGCGGATGCTCATTTCCGTGTGATAAAATGTAACCGAGACGCTGAAAAGCAACACAGCAAGGTTACGTACGGGTCAGGTGACGACAATGCTTCCCGATGCGGCCTTTATTTTATTTACTTATTCTTTTTTAACAACGTGGCCGTTGGAGTCAGGAGATCAGCCATATGGACAAGCAGTAGACAGCGTTGTGCCTGAACGCGTTCATTGAACGAAAGTTCACGAACTAGTTCATATTTTGTGCGAACGTGAACTTAGCACGTTCACTTTCCCCTTCACCAGCGTGGGGCGTGAACGAGTTAATTTGGGCAGTTAGTTACTGTTACTAGGTCGGATATTATCGCTGCTCCTCCATTAAGAACAATGTTATTTTGCCATTTTTCCGATGCCTATCAACCGTATTTACATTACACTAGAATAACGCCGTGGTGAAATGTTGCTGCTGGGGACCTGCAACAGTGACTCCAGGTGTCCAGAACGTTTGGAGGGACATTTTTATTCTCTTTCCCAAACCAAAACAAACACTGGAGAATGCAGGCTGTGGGTTAAATTGTCTGTCCACACAAGCAACTGAACGTGGGGAAAGTTACAAAACACACCTACATTTACTCCAAGGTAAGTTAGCTTTGTTTATTAGATGATTGATTTAACCACTGTTTAGTAAAAGTAATATGATTTAGCAGCATGGAGGGTGATGAGTGAAAACATCTCTCCGTTAGCATTCCGGCTAGCTTGCTAGCCACCTATAAGCCTGCCTCGTTGTCTACAAATATATATGGCCCTGGATATTTATTTTGTTAGGTATAAGGTGAGGCTTGTGATGTTAACGTCACTTTATTAATTATATTAATACAATGCTGCGACTGTCTGATGTTAACATAGCTCTGGTGTGGGACAGACCTATGGATCATAGCTATTGCTAACAGAGAACTCATCACCTTCCTTGCCGGTAAATCATATCATTACTTTTAGTAAACAGTGGTTAAGTCAATCATCTAATAAACAAAGTAAACTTTCCTTGACATAAATGTAGGTGTTTTTTGTAACTTTCCCCACGTTCAGTTGCTTGTGTGGACGGACTCAACTTAACCCACAGCTGCATTCTCCAGCGTTTGTTTTGGTTTGGGAAAGAGAATAAAAATGTCCCTCCAAATGTTCTGGACACCTCGAGTCACTGTTGCAGGTCCCCAGCAGCAATATTTCACCATGGAGATATTATAGTATAATATTAACACTGATGATACACATCGGAAAAATGGCAAAATAACATTGTCCCTAATGGAGGAGCAGTGAGAATGTCCGACCTAGCAACAGTAACTAGGAAGGGGGCGGCGCTTACCGAAAGGTCAATTACAATACACCACAAACGAGCCTGATGTGTTTCTTCGGAAAGCAATCAAACATGGCAACACGGGCTGTCGCCTCTGTCATGCTAACAAGTGCGTCATCAAATGTTTAAAACAAGCAGGAAGTCGTCCAGAGCTGGAGGAGTGACCCGACTGCCGGGGGGATTGAATTATTGAAATTGGGAAAAAAAATATTAGCAAAATTATTAAATAAAATACATTTTTTATATACTGTAGAACAGTGATTCCCAAAGTGTAGGGCTGCGGCCCCCTGGTGGGCCATCGTGGGACTGCAGGTGGGCCGTGAGAGGTCATTAAAATTAAACAAATGTGTTTTAAATCCTTGATCTTTTTTAAATATGTTTTTAATTACTGTAAAATATTCAGGACATGAGTAAAAAACATTAAGAAGTAATAAAATAAACCAGTTAAGTGTTATTCTACCGTCATCTTAACTTAATATGACAAGTGTCACCTTATTTGTTGACCCCTTACATTAATATCAGATCATGGTTCCTGGTCCTGTATGTTGATCACAGTTGTAATTAAAGGTTTCGGTGGGCTGTGGAGATTTTTCACATTTCAAATTGGGCTTTGGTATTCTAAAGTTTGGGAATGGCTGCCTTAGAGAGAAACTGAAACGGAAATGACAGTTTTACATGGGCTGTTCCTTCAATGCTAATGTGAACCCTGGTTGGTTCAGGATTCTGAATTGGACCAATAGTTTTCAACAGTTAAAATAGATAAAATAATTGCCGTTTGTGGTGGTGTAGTATATGGGCAGTGGTGATCATTTTGACAAATAATTGCTCGCAGTAAAATTAAAAAAGAATTTGTAAAAAATGAACTAAATGAACTATTTAGTTCATTTTTTGAAATGAAACTATGAACTTAACTAGTTTGTGTATAAAGTGAACTTGCCCAACACTGGCACCTACTCACCTGCCTGGCTCTCTCCCGTGTGGAGGACTCACTGTCTCCCTCCGTTCCGTCTCCGAGTCTCCGTCCTCCCCCGAGTTTACGGATGACACGCCCGACTGAGACGCCCCCTCACACTCAGACGTCCCCGACGGCCTCCAGGGACACTCCACGTCCTCGAAAAACGGGCAGCTCTGGCGAGCCTCTTGCTGCTCCGGAGACGGGGTCTGGGCGCACCGGACCCCCACGTCGGCCGAACACCCTCCCTCGGGGTTGTTCAGGTTAAACTGAGACAGCTGACCGTCAGAGTCTCGGGCAACCTCCTTCTCCACGGCGCTTGTCGCTCCTGTGTTATCTGTGAGACAGGCTTCTCTGTTCGTGTTGCCTGTTTGTCTTCGCGTCCCTCCGTCCTGAAAGGTCGTATCTTCACGGTTCCTCTCATTTTCCACCTGCATTTTCTGATGGACGGAGCCCGGCTCAGGTGCGCCGAGGTCCCGTCCTTTCTTGCATATGTTGATGTCAGTGGCAGTCGTCTGAAGCTGCTGCCACCTGATGCCTGCAGGGTCGCCATCCACGGCGCCCAGAGGGCAGTGACGCTGCACAAACCCCGCTGACCCCTGCACGACCCCCGCCCCAGGCGTGTTCAACTTGAGGGAGACCACCTCGGCGCCGGACGGGTCTGAGGAGCTGATTCCAGAGGCGTGCTCCGCGCCGTCCTCCATCTTTGTGGTGTTATTCTTCCCCCCCACGCCGTCATCCCATTTCCCATTTTCTTTAAGGCCCTCTTTCTCAAACACGGCGGCATCCGTCCACGTGGCTGAGGCTGAATTTCCAGCCGATTCCACCGTATAGTCGTTTTCCCTGTTTGCAGAACTGCAGGGCGAAGAGCAGGGCAGGATGCCGTCCTCCCTGATCCCAGATGCCGCCACTGCGCCGGTCAGACCTTTTTCGGCGGCACAAGTCTCTTTCCCACAAGCGAGCTGGAACTTCCGATACTTCGGGCATTGCACGAACGGGCCTTTCGTCCCTTCAGCGGTGGGTGCAATGCTGTCTCCACTGCTTTGATTTCTTATTTTGCTGCTCGCTGATTTGTGACAGTCCAAAGCCGCTTCCTGCCGAGGCGATGACTCAGCATCTGGTTTTACCTCTCTGTCGGAGTCCGTGTTACAGTTTTTCTTTGGAAATCGCCTCCTGCATTTGCTCTCGCAACAGGTCTTCCTCAGAAAAGCAGATCCCTCGCTGGCGGAGAAGAACTTTGGCAGGAGGAAGTCAAAGCAGGCCTCGTCCAGGTCTCTGAAACCAAGGACAGAGGCCGTGTTTTGGATGTCTAAGACGCTGTCTTTGTCAAAGTGGAGCTTGCACGTGTAAGCGAACTTCAGCAGGGGTTCAAAGCCGACAACCGTCACCTATAAAAGACGACAAATGAGGCACGTGAACACTTTCTGTCCTCCGGTACATTCTCAAGGATCGCACATGATTTACTTTGACATTTTCTGCATCTTAAATGAACGAATGAACCACTTTATGCCCATCTTAGGTCTTCCAATGCTGCTTTTCAGTCTATTTTCTTTAGTAATCTGAGCTGTTTGAATAATTGTGTTGCAACTCTTGACTACATGTTTACAAGACCAGCAGTTTATGAATCAAATGGATCAAAGAAAAAGCCCTAAACCTAACCCCCTAACCCTAACCCTATCCCTAACCCCCCAACCCTAACCCTAAAACCTAACCCTAACCCCATAACCCTAACCCCCCCTAACCCCCTAACCAGGGCTTGACACCGACACCGGCCAACCGGCCAAATGCTGGTAAATTTCTGTCTCACAAGCAACTTTGGCTGGTAACTTATTCTTTGATATGACACATCACAATAGTTGTACCAATTGTTTGTATTTAAAATGTAAATGCAAGAATATTGTGAAGAATAGAAAAACTGACAGCAAAACTGTGGCTAGCATAAAGACTAAATGGCTAATGACTGAGGAAAAACCCTAGCCACAGTGGCTGGTGAGCCAAAAAGTAAGCGTGAAGCCCTGCCCCTAACCCTAACCCCCCCAACCCCCCAACCCCCTAACCCTAACCCTAAACCCTAACCCCCCCATAACCCCTAACCCTAACCCCCTAACCCCCCAACCCTAACCCCCTAACCCCCCCCTAACCCATAACCCTAACCCCATAACCCTAACCCCCTAACCCTAACCCTCTAACCCTAAACCTGAACCCCTAACCCTAACCCTAACCCCCCAACCCTAACCCCTTAACCCCCTAACCCTTACCCTAACCCTAACCCCCTAACCATTACCCTAACCCCAACCCAGTCACTGAGGAACCAAGCCCTCTCACTTCACTTTCAGAGAGATTCTTAGTTGTGAGGAGTTAAAGCTTGGCGTGCGACCGTCTGCCCGCCTGCATGGCATCATGGCGTGAAGTCTCACCTCTTGTGGCAGGGTGACGACCGCTCCGTGGCGTGCGAGGGACGGGATCCTCAGCGCGAAGTACTCGCTGCAGGAAGCGAGCACCGACCGGTGGGCCCTGAAGCCGCGGCCCTCCACCACCACCGTGATGTCACACAGCGTGTCCCGGCAGCGCTGCTCGTCCAGGCGGCGCAGCACGCGGGAGGAATGCACCACGGACTCAAACGTAAACACGGACGAGCGTGTGGCGGACGTGGCCATCGGCGACTTCTGTACGTACACAGGACACAAGTTGCTCTCAAAGCCGCCCAGCAGTAAATCCGTTACAGATTCCACTAACAACAAAAACATGCCTACCTTTCAGCGTGGACTCTGATCCAGCCGCTCACGGAGTGAAAGAAAGTCCCAGCTGCCCCGCACACATGGATACTGCTGAGAGGAATGCTGTCTAACCAGGACGTGTTTCCCAGAAAGCCCTTATCTCACCTTGACTACAAACTAAAAACTGAGCTTGACTCAGTCAGATGGCCTGTGAGTGAGTTTCAGAGAGAGGGAGGGAGGGAGGGGGCTGTGTTGCAACAACTATGGGTGTAACAGAGCAATGCTGACTCATGAGCTCCTGCTGATAAAGGATGAGCAAGCAGTTTTCTCATTCCTTCAGATCCCAACCCTGGATCGTCTGGCGGGCCGAGGGACTTTTCCCCAGAAGATCCTCCCTGCGGGAGCATCACAGCGAAGAGGTGAAGGCGAGAAAAAGAGGGCAAGACACCGTCTGGTGTTTAAAAGCTTCCACTGACGAAAAAAACAAATGACACTGACCTGTTTCTGTTCCTGGACGGCAGCTGTGTTAGTGTGAAGGTTAATATTTCCCAGAAGAGCCTTGTTGTTTAACGTCAAGTTGTTTCTGGAGGTCGCTAATGATTCTGGGAGCTCTGTGGAAGTTTGTTTGACAGACACAAACGCTCTGTGGGTAGAGACGCTAAAAAAGAAGAAGTTGTGAAATAGTGCATCTCATGTGCATGAATTGCAAATTAATTCAAAGCCTTTTTGAGGTCCTGCAGTGTCGGAGGCATCGGCCAAGAACGCCGCCACAGCGCACGGAGACGCAGGCGTTTAAACAATCAGGGTACGAGGCGGTAAAGCAGCTTCAGCAGAAATAATCCTTAATACAAAGTATGTTTAACAGGGTCACATGATTTAGAAGAATGAGGAAGTCGGCCGCAGATAAACTGGCCAATCAGCTGACTTCTTCATAATTCCAGAATGAACTAATGTCGTCATGAAAAGAAGAAACCACAACAACAACAACAAAACAGAAAATGAACTTCCTTTTTCTTCGTAAGACCCCAATGACTGATGCAGAAACACACCACAACAAACACAGCGGCTCCGGCCCGAAGAAAGAAGATGAAGGAAGCGGCGCTGGTGTTAAAAGAAAAAGTCTTTTATTGTCAGACGAGTATTATAAGCAACAGATTATCTAGTTCTACACCCCCCCCTTCTGCAGTTACACACTGCAACTCTACGACTACTAATCAAAAATATAATAATATACAACTCATTCAGTGTTGTGTGAAACAGATCATCATTTCCAGATGACTCGGCATTAAACGCTCAACTCTGGCGGGAGAAGTGGCTAAAAAAACCTCCTTGAAATACAACAATTGGACCTCATCACACCACTTGTTTTTGCTCCCTCAGGTAAAAGACATGAGCCACGGCAGGACCTGAGACAGATGTGAGAGCATCTGGTCACATTCAAGGCAGGTGACGTGTCGTACATGTACATGTGTGCTGTTAGCGTGTTGCTAAAGTGACCGGGAGGTGTTTCTGCGAGACCACGTGAAAACAAAGCAGCACCCGGACGACAGCAGCGCGGTCGCTGCCTGGAAGAGTCGCTGTGGAAACTTCAGACTGATGGTACGTCATCTGCGGTTCGAGCAGATGACTCAGGCGTGAATAAAGACGGCTCCTTTCTGTGTTATTAACTGATTCATACGGTGTTTAGAGCGAGCACCGGCCGAGCCTCGGTTTCTTGGTTTTCTGGGCCCGGCGTCGGCTCGAAGCCCGGTGGTCTCGGGTCCTGCGAGGCCGGGTGTCACGAGGAGTCCTGCCTCGTTCGACCGGCCGGGCCGAGGCTCTCCAGCTGCCGAGTGCGCTCCCTGTGTACGGTCGCCAAGGTGCGGTTCTCCTCCGTCAGGCGGCGAAACTCCTCCTCCAGACGGGCGATCTCCACGGCAACGTTCTCATCCTCCACCAGCTCTGCCAGCAGCTTACGCCTTTAAGGATGAGCAGGAGAAGCACTTTGAGTGATGACTATTTCGTGTACATTTGTATCCTCTGTGATTTCTTTTTTTCAGTGGTAAAAATATCCACTTAGTTGCTTCACATGTGACCACGCCCAGCTGCTCTGTTTCTGAAATGTGGGATCAAACCAAAACAACCACGTAAACAGTGCAAACTCACAGGAAAGGGCTGAGGCGGGGAAATACGCTGGTCGTAGCTGCTGCTGGACCACAAACCTAAACTCACTTTTTTTCTTTCCCCATTCAGTTAAAGCAGTGCAGAAATGATGCTGAATCTACGGCGGCCTGAACCTAGGGTTACCAACCGTCCCGATTTGCCCGGGACATCCCGTTTTTTAGGTGAATTTTATTAGCCCCGTGAAGAACTGCTCTCGTCCCGCATTTCAATCATAGTCTTGACAGCATTTTTTAATGGAATGTTTATGAAGCATTTCGTCCAGTGATAGACTGCTGATTGATGACACATTCTAACAGGGAGTTTTGATAGGCTACTATGCCCCAAAACTCAAAGTATTTTGTCCAATGACAACAGACTGGTGTATGATGACACATTCTGATCAGGGAACTGTGATAGGCTACGCCAACCTGCATGTATACGTTGCTATGGGAGACGGTTGTAATCAGTGAAGTTTACTGAGGGAAATGGATGAACCAGCTAAAAAAAGAGGCTTTGCAGATAAAAGGTCATGGGTTAAAGCCACTACAGACCCTAGAAGAGCATTTTGTACTTTATGCCGCCGCGAGATATCGATTGGCCATGGTGGCGAGCACGACTTATCCCGTCATGAAGACACTGAGTGTCATAAAAAGGCTGTGCTAGCAAAAGGAGCAAGCAACATCACTTCATTCTTTGCCGCATCTACTGCTGAAATTGACAACATTTCTGCTAGCGAGGTGGCCTATATATACCACACCATCAAACACGGCCACAGCTATAACAGCGCTGACTGCACCGTGAAAATAAACGGGGCTTTATTTCAAGACTCGAGTGTCGCTAAGAAGATGCAGTTGGGAAGAAACAAAGCGGAGACGATCACCATGAATGTGTTGGGTCCAAGCACTGTGGGGAAAATAGTCTCCGATCTTTCTTCAGGTGATGGTGACCCCCTTTATTTTTCACTCGCTAGCGATGCCTCTAACAAGGGAAACAGAAAAATGTTTCCAGTGTGTGTGAGCTACTTTTCCGCGTCGGATGGCGTAATGTCCAAGTTGTTGGATTTCTACGAAAACAGCGACGAATTTGCGAATGGCATACATAAGGCTCTCCTTTCCTGTCTTGACACATATGGGCTTAATGTTGAAAACATCACCGCATATGCCGCCGACAATGCAAATGTTAACTTCAGAAAGCACAATTCTGTCTACAAATTGCTCACCAGCGTAAACGATGGCATTCTAAAAGCTAACTGCCCGGCCCATGTTGCACACAAGTTGTGTACAACATGCATAATTAATTTCACAAAATTATCCTGAAATTAGTAGGATTGTGGTCTGGATAAGAAAACATCATCATTTCTGGCATGGGTAGGGTGGCAATACGTCAGTCTTTTCAATGCCTTAAAATGCAGGAAATTGCATCTAAGAAACATGAAATTTTCTGGGGGAGGACCCCACAGACCCCCCGTCCAAAAAATGTCCCTCTTTCCAGCTTCAGGGAGTTGGCAACCCTACCTGAACCCTTGAGATGCTACAGTCAGACTCCTTCCTCTGTTGCTGCTGGTCTCTTCACTATCATCTTACCTGCTTTCACACAGATCTGAGACTCTCAAAACTTGTGTTTAAAGTAGGGCTGGGCAAGTTAATGCATTATCACAGACGCCGCAATGGGGTAGGCATACTAGGCAATTGCCTAGGGCCCTGAGCTGGAAGGGGCCCCAGGACAGCGCTGACATTGGTCCTTTTGTCAATGACAAAATGACTGAACTGCTTTAGACACTGTAACGACGTTATGTTGAAAACCCCCTTGCATAGGCCCCCCACTAGCTGTCACTGCCTCGTGTGTTAAGGGACCCCCGAGACCCGGCTAATATCGATCCATATCAATGACACAACCTGAAACCTCCATAGACACTGCAGCGACACGTTTGGAACCCCCCTAATGGGGCCCCGACTGCCAGCGACCGGCTTTCTTCAGTACTTCAAACTCAAAATGAAGCAAGTGTATCCGTCAAGATACGCAAAAAGAAAAAAAAAAAAAGCAAGAAGATGAAGAAAAAAGAAAACGGGAAAGTGCTAAATTCAAACGTGTATAAAATTAAAAAAAAAAAAGTTATGATGCCACTTTGTCCCAGTCTGTAGTCTCAAGAAGCACAACTGCACATGACATGTTTACTGCGCTTTAGCCTAACTTATTTAAACGGTAATTAACAGTAAGCTAACCAGTAAGTAATTTGTATTTGGAAAAGGGCGATATCATATGTCTTCTTGAATTTTCTGCATGTCATGTGAAATTTTTTTTTCTTGATTGTGTTTTTGTTAAACTTTGCACGTTTCAGTTGTGTTTGTTATGTTATATTGTATTTTAAGTTTTCTTACATCACTGTGCACCTCTGTTATTTAAAATAAAAGATTTCTGGATTGAATGATCTTCTTGGTGTTTTTGGACCAGTAGGGCCCCCCATGCCCACTCTTGCCCAGGGCCCCCAAGGTGACTAGAAACACCCCTGGTCATAGGACCGCCTAAGATACGACAGAAGTCATCATGAGCGAATGCTTCTAAACTTCGCGGGACTTCCCATCTTCTTTACAAACAGCAGAGAAGCAGACAAACACATGAAGCAGTGCTTCCCGACTATTTAACACCCTTAACCCAGCGGTTCCAGAATAATTACTAACCCCAACAGCTCCTTCACGACGGGAGCCGTCAATTCTCTGAAACATCTGAAAAGATCTGAAGTGACCCTCAAAAATGATGTAATGCATCCGACTTTGAGCAACTTCTCCTCTGAGATATAAAAAGCTCATTCCTCTCGGCTGTTCTTGTTTAATGCCCGGCAACAGGAACGGGGCAATCTGGAAAATCCCTCTCCAGCGTTCGAGCGCTCTTCCTGTCGTCATCCTTGCGACACTGCGGTGTTTGTCTGAAATATGGGAAGTGAGCGAGTCTTTTACAGGATCGTATTGTCAGAGGTAGTAAGCAAAAGCAGAAGATGTGACAAAGGGCCTTCTAACACGCTGCTGTTAATAAAAACACTCTCAGTTCAGTGAAACATGCTCTGGGTAAAAAAAAAAGCACATTTTGTTTTGCTTTCGCTTCTGTGAAGGTGTGTTTCAGTTCACTATTGAGCCCGCGTCGTGTGCTCAAGTGTCAGAAGATCTTTCTTGGCGAGAAAAGAAGCATGAGTCTGCGTCTGACTCATCACGCTCTTATCTAGATTCAAGGCCGTGCTCGTCCTATCAGAGTCTTCCTGCTGCTCTGGATTTAGGAACTGAGAAGTGCTGTGGATCATGTGTGTGGTAGAAGAGTTACAGCAAGAGCTTTGAACAGCCCACTGCTGAGACCCCCCACGGCTGCTGTGGACACGGGGGACAGCAGCCATGGACGCATCGCACTGAAGCTCACCATGAACTAGAGCTGAGCAATCTTATCGATTTTGCGATACATATCGATTAGGGCTGGGCAACGATTAAAATTTTTTATCGCGATTAATCACATTATTTCCCTGATTAATCACGATTAATCGCATTATATACATAAAATCAAATAATGAATTCAAAAGTAGTGTAAAATGCATTTTTATTTAAATGTTCTGCTGCCATATGAACTAAAGTGCCATAACATTTGTTGTTCAAACACTTTTAACATCAGCACTTGTCAATAACATATATTTAGTGTAAATCTCATCTTAAAACATGTAAAATAAAATAAAGCTTATTGCCACAGCCAGGGCATTAATGTCATCCTGTTTTTATAAAAAATAAAAAAAAAGTCTACAAACAAAATCCAAAAAAATGATTGTGTCTCAGCACAGTCAGAGCTTAAAACAGGTCATTTCTGAGGTAACAGCAGAAACTTTTAACGGGGAGTTCAACTTGTCAGTTGTTACAAATAACCTTGTTTCTGTTGAATCCTCCGTCTGGGAGAACTTTAAAATGAAAATGTCCACGTTAAAGTTCGGTAACTTTACCAATCCGTGTATCATTCATTCTTTACATTTTTGTCAATCAAAAATATAAAACATAAAATAAAAAGTTACATTTTATTAGGTTTTTGTTTTTTATTCTAACACAAAAAAAGCGAAAAAAAAATGCCTGTTTTTTTAAATATATATTTCAATTTTAGACTTGGATCAAAAATAAGAAATTAAAAATCGGGCCACAGAACTGAATTAGTTTTATATACGGAGGACTGGACTTTCTGTTGTCATTACACATCTGTGCCACTAGATGGAGCCGCACTGCAGTAACCAGCTAGAGAACAGCAGGACAGTGAACACATGGAGCAGATCTGAATGAACATGGAGGAATGACGCAAAAGTTTTGTTGCAGGATTTTTTTTTTTTTTTAGACAGAATTGTTAATATTTCTACCTGAGTTGCTACCTGAACTGTAAAGTTCACAGATTTTTACCGTTCTCCATGTCTGTTTTAGCTTTTCCTTGTTTACCAGCCAATTGTCTTCTGGTTCTGCAGCAGCCAGTAACAGACGTTTCAAAACAAAAGCATGTGAGCAACATGCCTTAACGCGCGATAAAATAAATGTCGGCGTTAATAAATTAATGCGTTAATGCAATAATAACGCGTTAACTTGCCCAGCCCTAGTTTTCACTTAACCTGGTGGCTAGAATGGCTAGTAGCTACCTCATATGTTCAGTATCACGCCAAAAAAGCTGCCAAAGAAGGCCACTTGCTGTACTTTAATTCTCCATTGTGGCCTTACTTTTTACTTTTACTTTGCTTGCGAGCAACAATTTGCACTGTTTAAATAAATGAAACTATTTTTCTCAACAAACCTTTTATTCATTTTGTCCAGCATTTGCAAGCTGCCTGTCAGCCATATAATGTGGAATTGATGCTTTCAGTTCAATTGATTCAAACAAAGTCATTGGAACACTCACACGGACTGTTTGGCTGGACACTCCCCCCCACCCCCACCTCCCACCCACCTCTCATGTCTTAGTCTTAAGTTTGGGCCCTTACTTGCGGTCCTCGAGCGCGGCGATCTCGTGTTTGACGTGGTGGAACTCTCTGGCCATCCTGCAGTGCTCCTTGTACACCTGGACGCTTTCTCTAAGAGACACACAAGGTGGCACAGGCTGCAAGGAGTCAGAGAGACAACACAGGAGAGAAGCAGTAACAGTTTGTGATTACTTTAAGGTGCCGACCAAATCAGTTAAAAAAGAAAAGTGTGACACAAGCAGCAGTGATGTGAGTAAAAAACGAGCCGGTCTCAGCGCAACACGTGTTAAAGACACAGCAGATTCACAGTAAAGGCTGGGAAATGGTGAGAATTTCCTTTTAACGCCACGAACGAAGCAATCCTGAGTGACAGCGTGGTAGAAAAGTGAAAGACCTTCACGTGGATGAGACTCAGTTCCTCCTACCACATTACGCTTATGTGGAAGTTAAAGGAGCCGTTTGTAAGATTATGGGCCAAAACTGGTACTGCAGTCACTTTCAAATTACTGTTGAGCGGCGTGTACCCTCCCCCTCCACCCCGACCAGAGGTTGCCAGGTTGGCTGCAGAATGCAGCAGGAACGTAGGCCGCCATGGCAAGCGACGAGTCCTACACAGTAAGTTTATTTTCTGTTAATTATATTTAATGCTTTATGAAAGATCTTTTCTTTCTTTGATCTTTCGTAACTAGCGGAAATATTTACCCGTTGAGACGTTTCGTAACCTGAAAGTTTCGTATGTAGAGGCATTCGTAAGTAGAGGTACTACTGTATACCACTGTTACCTTGTCCAAGTAAATTAGCGTTAGCCAAACATTTAGCTATGAATCTTACCTGTCCAGGAGAAAATCAGTAACGTTGGCGTCTGTCTTCAAATTCTTCTCCGCTTTCAGCCGTCTCTCCGTCTATCAAAAGCATCTCCTATACAAATCCTTGTTTTATTTCGGACCTTGTCACGACGTAACTCGGATTCATAACGAGGTCTTTTAGGTTTTGGAAAGCTAGACATGTTTTCATCCAACACGTTCGTAGCGGCTGCTGCGATAATTAGAGCCGAGCTGGCAACCCGGATGTAGAAACACTACTGACTTCGTGATTGGGAGATAGGTGGAGGGTGGCGCTTCAGGCCAAAACAAAAAATGACAACATCAACATCAGTTGAGGGCTGCAACTCCTCTTTTTAAACGGGAATATCCTGGCTTGAGTGCTGTTGTCAGTGACATAAGTATTTGAAATGAACATGATTTTTAAAAGGCTGTTGACATATCGGGGTCATTTTATGATTCGTTTTATTAGATCTCTTACATACGGCTCCTTTAAAATGGACAAACATGAATTCGACGACAGTTCCACATGATGAAATTTATTATTTATAAGGAAGCTGCTGTATCTTCAACGTGAACTAAGAGCGCTCTGCTGCAAATCTGAACTTGTCAGTTCTCTGGAAGCATTTTTAAAATTAGGTGGTTTTAAAATTAGACTTTAAATTTCCTGTGAAGGTCAGGACCGCATCTCTCCACGGCAGAGCAAAGCATAGACGCAGAAGTCACGTTCAGACATCTCATCCCGTCCGACCGGTCCTACAACCACAGAAGATCAACGCTAAAAACCTGCTGCAGGTCACTTCAGTTTAAGGATTTACATTTTCTATCCGTCTGAAAACAGCCAAAAAAAAAAAAATCACTATCAACTCTAAAATCCAAACCGGTCTAAACTGATTCTGAGTTTATGCGACCCTGGCATGTGCAGAAGAATAATGTCCTGACAGCACTAACAGGTAAGTTAAAGACCCAAGTGTTAACTAAAGTCAAACTGTTGTTTAAAGACTTTTCTACTAGCTCAAACACTGCTGAGCTTTGAAAAGCATCCGTCCATCCTTAAACAAAGAGGCCCAGACCTCCATCCCCTCCGGCCACCTCCTCTCCCTCCTCTGGGGGGGGGGGGGGGGGGGGGGGGGGGGGGTAACCAAGCTGCTCCCAAGCCAGCAGACAGTCCTGGGTGCGTCCTGGGACCTCAGCCCAGTTGGACGTGCCCCAACACTCCCCCCAGGGAGGCGCCCACAGCTTTAAAACTGAACTGCTCTGTTCTCTTAATCACTTGGCTGCTGTGGAGTTATTTCTCAGGGCAGTGATTCCCAAAGTGTGGGCCGCGGCCCCCTGGTGGGCCGTCGTGGGACTGCAGGTGGGCCGTGAGAGGTCAGTAAAATTAAACAAATATGTTTTAAATCCTCTATATTTTTTAAATATGTTTTTAATTACTGTAAAATATTCATGACGTGATTAAAAAACATTAAGAAGTAATAAAACAAACCAGTTAAGTGTTATTCTACTGTCATCTTAACCTAATATGACAAGTGTCACCTTATTTGTTGACCCCTTACATTAATATCGGATCATGGTTCCTTGTCCTGTATGTTGATCACAGTTGTGATTAAAGGTTCTGGTGGGCTGCAGAGATTTTTCACATTTCAGATTGGGCCTTGGTATTCTGAAGTTTGGGAATGGCTCTTAGGGTATTTGTGATTTCTACCGGGGTTGGTTTTTATTTTGAACATTTACTTCGGTGACCTGTACATTCCAGACATTTCTCTGCTCCGAGTGGATCACCATCGGATCATCACTGAGGTCACGCTAATGACCCATTCACTTGGATCGGCCGTGTTGGAGCAGCGAAACTCCTAAAAACATGAAGCTCGACCAACAGACGCCCGGAGGAAAGACGATTTAAAGGCAGCAGAGCAGCTGAGACGGTTGGGAAGCCAACGAGACGCAGGTGAGAAGGGCCAAGGATGACTCAGAACAGACTGTTAGCCCGAGCTGCTGTGAAGTCAAAGCCACTGCTCTTCCTGCTACGTTCTGCAGACCGGTTCAGACCGGTTCAGTTCAGTTCAGTTCAGCTCAGTACAGCGGCTGCAGCAGTTCTGTGTACCTGCAAACGATGCTCAAGATCCGGGAAGGTCTGCGAGAGGTCTTCTACATCTTTTACATCTGTAGGAACAGAGCACATTTTTTTAGTCACACCTGAAAGTGATTGTTAATTATTAGAGTTACAACATCATAAAAAAAAAAAAAAATGCAATACTGTGTATTGATCTGGGGCACCAGAGCTTTAGAGATTCATTGTGTTGTATTTGGCGACATCTGCTGCCAAAGTTGCCGAATTGCAGAAAGCTGAATCCCGCCCACTTCCCCTTCCCCCTTCTGAGCATGTTGGAAAAACAACAGCAATCAGGAAAAATACGAAACATGTGATCAGCAGACAATCAGGAATGACAGGGTACTTGAAAAGTCCTTTTTTATTTATTTGTAGAAGGGACGAACAGTGACAGAACATACCTGAACATACCTGAACTGATCAAATCTTATCATGTGTTACCTTCTGGACCATCTTAGTGAGTGAACAACACAATATTTTACATTTACGTAGCTTTTTTTCAATATTTACTAAAATGTACTTTTTCAAAGACAGATACATAAAAACAATAACAGAGGAATAAATGAGATTATGTAAGATCTCAGTAAGGTCTCAGTAGAAGAAAAAGTCTTCGTCTGCTTTTCATCGGAGTTGGCACGATCAATGCAGCGTAAAACAAGTGAAGTGGGACTTCGTAGACGGATCAGACCATCTAAAGGTGAGTGTGGGTAACCGATTACAGCATCTGGCTCTAACAAATCTGAATTATACTCAGGAGCTGGAAGATTAGCACCAAAACTTTCAGAAAATCTCTGAAATGAACCACTAACCAGCGAAGAGATGATAAAGCAGGACTCACGCGACAACAACAACGTGCTTCTATATCTCATTTCTGGACCAGGAACCAGACAAGGTGCTTTTACGACACAAGCAGCGACAGATCAGCCAGATTGATTCATTTATTAGACCGAATTACCACTATAATTACTGCTATCACTGCTATGATTATTCCTATAATCCAGTGATTCCCAAATTGTGGGCCGCGGCCCCCTGGTGGGCCATCGCAGTACTGCAGGTGGGCCGTGAGAGGTCATTAAAAATAAACAAATGTGTTTTAATTACTAAATTTTTTTTAAATGTTTTTTTTATTACTCAAATATTTTTTACATGATTTGAAAAATATTTAGAGATAATAAAAAAAAATAATTGAGTGTTATTCTACTGTCATCTTTTTTTTTTTTTTTTTTAAGATTTTTTCTGGCACTAGTGGCCTTTATTGACAGTGAAGAGACAGGAAGGGGGGCAGACAAAGGGTCGACGAGCCGGGAGTGGAACTTGCAACCAGCCGCACAAGGACTATAGCCTCCGTATATGGGCCGCCTGCCCTAACCACTGCGCCACTGGGGCGGCCCTCTTCTACTGTCATCTTAACGTAATATGACAAGTATAACCTTATTTGTTGACCCCTTATATTAATATTGGAATGTAGCTTTTAGTCTTGTATGTTGATCGAAGTGGTGTTTAAAGGTTTCAGTGGGCTGGAGAGTTTTTTCACATTTATAATTGGGCCTTGGTATTGTGAAGTTTGGGAATGGCTGCTATAATCAAATGACTCTCTGGTGGATGTAACTGAAGCCCAGACAGGGTTTATTGTTACCAGTCAGCCTAAACCAGCTTTTCTGCTGGTTCCAGTTCAGCCTTCCTGAAGCATTTTACGATCTGAAGACGATCAAGGTTTTTTTTTTTTTATATAGCAATGTAAATAGGCAAGAAACAAAAGCATTGATGGTAACATCAAAGACTGACATGATGCATCATTAAAGCTGTATCTACCACAGCTTTAACTGTGTGGGCGGGGCAGAGGTCTCTATATTCACACTCTTAAACAAACATTTGGCATCAGGTGATCAATTTAGAAACACTCCTGAAGTGAAAAAGGCTGTTTTACTGTTTTACGTTTACTGTTTGAATGGGACGCTCACATCTCTGAGGTCTGTCTCAGACCTCCAGGGGGGTGTAAAGAGCCAGTGGTTTGTAGGATGGACATGTCTGGGGTGGTGGCCAGACGTTCTGTCTCATCCAGGTCTTCACGGCTAGATGTCAACGGCACAAACGCGATAGGAGACGCTGGCGAACTGGACCGTACGGGAGCTAAACACAGAGCCGTGAGGGACTCCACAAGACAGGCAGCACGAACGCTGGACCTCCTGACTGGAATGTGACGGGAGCCATTCAAGAACTGATGGTGATTTACTCATCAGTCGTTTCCAAATGAAAGCAGGTTACAAGTTAACTGTTTCTTGCTCCTTTTGTCCTTGTTAGCTCCCTGGTAGCTAGTTCCCTAGTTCACATGATAAACAACGATGTTGTTGAGTGATGTAGCTCCGTACAACCAGTTGACTGATAGCGACGTCTCTTTCAGGCGTTTCTCCATCTCATAAAAGGGCCCCGACCGAAACACAGTCGAGGCCTCTTGTGTAACACGAAATGAACTCAGAAATGTCTGCACTCAGAAACGAGCCACGTCCTTCGACTGGCGCGCAGCAGTGAGCTCTGGCGGCGGACGATACGCACAACCGGGCCGGACGTATGGACGGAGACGGTTTCAGATGGACAGATGAGACGGAAACGGACAGGTTGTCTTCCTCCAGCTGCTCCTCAGCGGCGACGTCCTCCCCGGAGTCCTGGAACACGTGTGGAGAACCCTCGAGTGATGCAACCTTCTAAAAGCGGGAGCGCCGGCGGGCCCGCCTTCTGCCACGGGGCCAATTATGATGTGGTGTGAAGGCAGACCTCATCTGGTTCTCGTGTTAAGCACTGACAGATTGTGGGGTTATAACTATTCCCTGCATGAAGTCATGACGGGGGCTTGAGCATGATCCACAGATGGGACGCAACCCCCCCCCCCCCCCCCCCCCCCCCCCCCCCCGAGAAACATGAGTTCAAAGACAAAGACACAACGACGTGATCATCGAGGGAACATCCAGATCGGTTCTTGGAGGTGGAGGTCACGTTGTGCCTGATGAGTATGAAGCACCGTTTAGGTCATAATTCAATTAATAAATGAGTCTATTATTATTAAATACAGGCGTTTATTATTATGAAATAGGTATCCATTATTATGAAATATTTCCCATTATTATGAAAAAATGTAATTATTATTAAATATATTTTTAATATTATTTAATCTTAGTTTCATGCATAATAGTTTATTTCAGAATGGCTTTTTTTTTTTAAAACTAAGAATGAGTTTTTACATAATGGTTTCCTTTTTCATAAGAATGAGCTTTTACATAATAATGACATTTTGCCAGTGGGCGGGACCAGTGGTTGACCTGCATGCTCATTGGCTGATCCTTCTCCATTCTACGCTCTGACATCGACTAGTTTTGGCCGTGAGGTCCCGTTAGCAGCGGGCGTCATCAAGGTGCGCTACTAGTCCAATTGTAGCTATGGCAGCTTGGACTGAGCTACAGGAAACCTTGACGTTACTTAGTCGATGTCAACTTTTAACCGTAAACTGAGGTGCATTCTGCCACCCTACTGGCCTGGAGTATATACATTGCACCTCTCGCCCACTATCGATATTCACTGTTCTGTTGCTTATGCCTGAATGAAAGAGCAGCCAATCACATAAATGGCTCCGCCCTCTCTGCTGTGATTGACACACAAATCATTCTTATGAAAAACAAAGCCATTATCATAATAATGGGAAATATTTCATAATAATAAACATGCATTTCATAATAATGGGAAATATTTATTAATAATAATAAATGCCTGTATTTCATAATAATAGACGAATTCATTCATTGAATTATGACCCAAACAGGGCTCTTAGAGCTATTACCAAAATTAAAACAAGACGTCCTTTAGCTGAAGCAGATGCTCAGCAGACCACGGTGGGAACTGCAGTCTGGTTTATTATGGACAGTAAAACGAACAATCAAAAGAAGAAGAACATAATGGGTTTGAGAGCTAAAAAGACGACGAACGTCCTCCAAGAGTCACCCCTGAGGAAGCTCTTCCTTCATGTTGCTCTCCTGAAAGAAAGAAAAGGGTGGAGCAGCGCTGGAAGTGTTAACTGCTTATAAATATAGGCCAGTGTTCTAAAAGCTGAACAGTGAATCAGGCAGCAGGACACTGTTAGTATTAGAGGAGAAACCTGACCCTGCCATTGCAAAGCTGCAGCTGCCGTCCCAGAGCTTGACCCCAGCACAGTAAAACCTCCTGACAGGCAGCACCTCGCCCCGTAAAAAACACTGCATCGTTCACTGTTCCATCGTCTCTGATGGATAGAAATTAAGACACCTGGGCATTTTTATTATTTTTTCCCCCCTTTGGATTAAACAAACCATTTCGCAGCAGCGCATTCACATATATTCATGTATGTTTGTTTTTAATTTGCTATGGTCGTAGAGGAAATAGTGAGAGCACCTGTCTCAGCTACAGTGTAGAAGAATGACCACAGTTTACATGAGTGGGTTTGGTGGTGGTGGTGGGGGGGGGGCTGTTGCTCAGGCCAGATTGCGCCTGGTCTGTTTTGGTTGGAAGAATGTTGTACACATGTTTCCTCGCATACTGGAAGTGCACCGACGGTGAGATCCATGCAGCGTTGAGTAATAGGTGGAACTGAACCCAAAATAAGTCGTTACCGGCGTCTCGAGGTCCTCGCTGGGAGCACAGGTGGATTTGTGTGTTTACCTGATGTGTCATCGAGACTGAAGGCGATTCTGACTTCAGATTTATCGGGGGACACTCTTCTGGTTGAGGTGATCATTTATTCCTGCGGGAGGCCAAAAGGCAGAGCTGTTAGGAGGAGCGTTGACGTCAAGATGAAACGACGCATCAGTGGACTTTCTAGTAATATTAGGACATGACATTTAAACTTTGAACATCCTGCCTTTCTGTGTTTTTGTCTATTTTGGGATGGAGAGTCACTGTGATGCAAACGCCCCGACAAACCAGAAAACCTGAAAACACTGAGCTGCTGCGTGCAGGAATTAAACTTTAGAGTATAGGGATGTGAAAAAAATCAATTTGGCAATATATCGTGATTTTCGGCCACCCAATATAATATCAATTTTTCAGCTCCTAATATCGATTTTTTTAGGAACATTTCATTCTATTTATTTTATTTTATTTATTTATTAAATGTGCAAAAACACTAATAATAAACAATAAATAGGTTGTTTTGAAGCAAATAGTTTTGACTCAATTTGTCCTCTGAATAGAGGTCTTCGGAACAACCCGAGGTTCCGACCCGACCCTGATCGGGTCTCAGGTCCATTCTAAAGACGTGACTCCGGGTTCAGGTCGGAATCAGTACAGCTAGTTTTGGGTCCAGTCGGTGCTCTCTGACAGACTGGGTCTGCGTATACTCCAGAGAGGTAAAGATACTCGCGGTGGCAGCCAATGTCAGGACTCGGGGCAGTTTAATTAATTATTCATTAATGTGGTGTGTTTGTCATGAAACAATTGTGTTGCCGTAGCGTGTTATTAGCGGTTTGCCCGGCAGCACAACGGATCGCCAACATGACAACGTTGGATGAGAGAACATATTAACCACACGTCCTGACCGGTGGCTATTAGCGTTAGCAGTTGCTACCAATGGCATCTGTATCCACAAAGAAAATAACGACATGGATTTATTGTTGTTTACATCACGTAGCCTATGTAGCAACTAGGGATGCACATGGTTAACCGTTTAACCGTTAACTGATAACAGAAACCTTAACTGATTAATACTAACGGTCAATTTTGTTTTTAAACTATGTAATTCAATCAACTCATGGGGGCGTGTCGACAGCGAGATGAAGAGAGCAAAAAGGAGTTCTGTGCAGTGTTGTACCTGAATGCGTTCATTGAACGAAAGTTCACCAACTAGTTCATATTTTTCGCGAACGTGAACTGAGCGCATTCACTTTCCCCTCCACGAGGATGGGTCGTGAACGAGTTCATTTGGGCAGTTGTGAACAACGCTCTTTCAAAGTTCACGCACGGTCAAAACCGTTCCAGGTTTCCAGCGAACCCCATTTAAAATCCACCACAAATGAGCCTGATATGTATCTGAGGAAATCAATCAAACATGGCAACACGGGCTGTCACTTCTGTCGATTGCAAAAAATGAACTAAATAGTTCATTTTTTGGTGGCTATTACAACGGACTGCTGGACCGCGCTCACAACTGAGAGCTACGTGTCACTATATGGATGAGTACTGGAAAGTTAATTCTGATGTCCTGTTAACGCAGAGCCTGCTGGGTAGACACACAGCTGATAACCTCACAGCTAAACTGGTTGATGCAGTGGAGACATTGGGACTTGGTGGGAAAGTGTCCGCAGGCGTCCACGACAATGCGTCGGAATGGTGGGACATTTGTGTGTCGGAATAGCGGTATTTCGGGATGGTGATGTGTCTAAATGGTGGTATGTCGGAATGGCAGCATGGAAGGGCATTTAAATCTTATCGGTTAACGGTTATTAATCGTTAAAGGGCGTCGGTTAACGGTTATAAAAAATCCGAATTGTTCATCCCTAGTAGCAACCGAACCGGGTAGAAGAAGACAATTTTAGGTAGGAAAATCAAGTTTTATTCAATGCTAGACAACTTTAACATGAGCAACTGTGGGCTGGATTGTCTTGGTTCTATTCGGGTAACTCAGTTCGGTTCGTGGTCGGAAACTAAAGACTTATTGCAGGTCCATTTGGATTCGGACCCCCGGACTAATGATAATAGCTTGGGTCGGGTCAGTTTCAGGTTGAATTTTCACGGGTCCAATTGGGTTTGGGTCCATGAAAGTGGACCCGTGAAGACCTCTAACTCTGAATGATCAATATCATCTGATGAACATATACAGCAACCTGATTTTTCATCTCTACTTTTAATTTTGACATTAACTGGGTAGAATATCGCAATATATCATGATTATATCATATCGTGACCCAAGTATCATGATACATATCGTATTGCGAGGTCCTTGCCAATACTCACCCCTATTAGAGTATTTAAAAATCAACAAACTCTAAATACAAACACATAGATTCGGTTTGCTGATGAAAACACTGCTGATGGGCGGCAGGTCAAATCAACCGTTGGAACGGGAGGTCTACGTTACAAATGAAGAATAGGAAGCTACGCTAGCTGAAGGGCTCTTCTTCCTGAATATCGATCACGCTGAAAGTACGACCAGTAAGACCATCGCGGACTGGTCGGGGGGCCCAGCAGATGAGCGGGCGCCTGTCGGCCTTCAGTCGTTGTGTATGAACAACTCAAAGACACCTTCCTCACGGCGACATCTGCTCAGGCAACGTCGCCGCGAGGAAGGGAAACCCTCAAAGCAACGAGGAGATGCCACAAACCTTCAGCAAAGCACAACGTGCCGTACCGTTGTACCGTCGTACCGTTGGAGCACGTAACTGCTTTCCAACGATTTTTAACTCGACCCCTGCCCTCTGTAGCAAGTGGGGGCTCGTCCCAGGTCTGGCACCCCCCCCCCCCCCCCCGCCGACAGGACGGCGACCACTGAAGGTGTTCGGTGTGAAGTCTTCTGATCATTTGGAGCACACCGTCCAGGAACTGTCACCAGAGTTGTGACTGTGACGCACTTGTGCCCTCAAAACGCTGAGTGTAAGAGGTTTGGAACAAAGCCTTGACCTTCCTGGTGATCTTCTGCCCTCCATCGGTCTGGAGTCATACAGTTACATCAAACCCTGGTTTGTAGTGTTGCTGTTTTAAGAAATTTTCCTCCTTTTTTTCCTCCTCTTCTCGGTTCTGTTATGTTTTGCCAATCAGGGATACAAATTATTTTTCTGGATTCAGTTGAATTTTCACATCTTTTTACCAAACTGGGCAGTTCACAGAATACGGCCACATTAATTTAATCAGATAACTGAATCCAGTCTAATGTTTTGTTTAATTATTATTATTCCAACCCCGGACGTCCATGTGATTTCTGAGCCATTAGAAAAACTGGACAGTGAACTCAGCAGGTGCTGTGTTGAGTTGGAACGAAAGCCTGCAGAGTCTCAGAAAAGGCATGTGATGAAACCACTCTTATGATCTTATAAATACACCCGCCGCACACACAGCCTCCAGTTTCATCATGTATTTAGGGTTGCAGTGTGGATTAAATAATTACAAAGCTTTGACAGACTGCCGCTGAGGCCTGGGTTTTGCATGCCCCTTTCACTGAAGGTACAGGCTTTTTATATCGGGGCATGTGCCTGATTTAACCCTGCTGAACTCTGTCTCATGCAACTACCTCAACGACCTTCCACAGCAAATAAGGGTTTTCTTTTTTTAAAATTAAGCTCTCTTAGCTGGAACAGAAGAAAGCAAAAATGTGGGTATAATTACAGATCAATACATGACACTATGTGTAAATGAAAAGCTTTGGCTGCGCATTGTAGGTGTGTATCTACGTTATGATAAATTGGCCATCTCCCACATGCACCGGAGAGGTAAAAACACCTGTCACTGGTTACTGGTTACCTGCAGCAGCACGTATCCGAGACCGAAATTCCCAAATGAAAGCTCAGATTCAGGTAGATTCAGACTCAGCCGTTGCGCTCCTGCGCCAGTTCAGCAGAGATGGATCTTCAAGAGCTGAGCTGGAGGCGACTTTTATCTTGAAACTTAAAAAAATAAAATAAACACACGTGTGTGTTTTCAGTGAAGTTCACGTTTCCTGCATGAAGTAAAGACGTCCAACTCTCTTAAGACAGCGACTGAAAACCCCCAGCAGCTTAAGTTTGCGCGGGGACGCACATGTTATCCACAGACTGCAGCCACGCGTCGAGGAGTAACGCAGGGCGCAGGCGGGCAGGGGAGGAATGCCATCCGAGGTCCCCCCGCGGCGGTTCGGGGCCAATTAAACGGCTCAGATGACATGACTTTAACCTGTAAAAATGCCCGTTGCCTCATCACCGTCCCGTAACGCCGCTGGGACGGTCCCCGGCGACGCAATAGCTGTCCAATGAGGCAGCCGCTCAGGATGAGGATTTCACGTCTGCTCTTGTGTTTGAACCTTTACCAGAAAGAAGTTCAACCTCCTTAATTTGGCGCAGCGCGGCGTTTTTCACGCAAAATGTTCAAATGACATCGAGGAAACGGTGCCAGCGGGTGGAGGGGGTCATCCCTATGTTCCCACAGCCCAATGATCCCACAGCCCTATGTTCCCTCATTTCTAAGAATTTTTTTTTCACTGAAAATTTTGAAAATTAGTCCCTATGTTCCCTCAGCCCTTTGTTCCCTCATTTCCAAGATTTTTCTCAAAGTGCCACTGATTGAGCAAGGGAAAACTAGCTTCTGGAGGGCATTTAGCACGAGGTCATGGTGCAGGACCCTAGGTTGAAATTACTCTGAACCATCCCTTTAAACATGTACTGGGTGCAACCCAAAGCGCATAACTAAAAAAAAGTAAACCGCAAAAAAAAATATACAGAATCGAAGACACAGACTCATCCTCTGCAGGGTCACGGGGATCTGCTGGAGCCTATCCCAGCCGTCTACGGGCAAAAGGCAGGGGTCCACCCTGAACAGGTTGCCAGTCCATCGCAGGGCCACATGCAGACAAACAACACTCACACTCACTCCTACGGGCAATTTAGAACCACGAATTAACCTGACATGCATGTCTTTGGACTGTGGGAGGAAGCCGGAGTACCCAGAGGAAACCCACACAAGCACGGGGAAAACACGCAAACTCCACACAGAAAGGCCCCTGCCGAGGTTCGAACCAGGAACCTTCTAGCTGTGAGGCAACACAGTAAGCAACCCACTAAGCCACCGTGCTGCCCGAATTGACTAATTGACCAAATTGTCAGAAATGGGGATAAAATCTGATGCAAATTGCTGATAGAGGAAATGTGGGAACATAGGGCCTAATTTTGGAAAGAAAAATAAAACCTTAGAAATGAGAGAACATAAGGCTGAAGGAAAATAGGGCTAAGAGAGCAAAGGGCTGAGGGAACATAGGGCTGAGGGAACATAGGGCTGAGGGAACATAAGGCTGAGGGAACATAGGGCTGTGGGAACATAGGGATGTGGGAACATAGGGCTGAGGGAACATAGGGCTGAGGGAACATAGGCACGCTCCCGGGTGGAGAAGGGGCGCCAGCGGGTGGAGAAGGGGCGCCAGCGGGTGGAGAAGGGGCGCCAGCGGGTGGAGAAGAGGTGCAGTGGGTGGAGAAGAGGTGCAGCGGGTGGAGAAGAGGTGCAGTGGGTGGAGAAGGGGCACCGGCGGGTGGAGAAGAGGTGCAGCGGGTGGAGAAGAGGTGCAGTGGGTGGAGAAGGGGCACCGGCGGGTGGAGAAGGGGTGCAGCGGGCCGCAGTCCTCTTTGAAACACTGCCTGGTATTATAATGAAATAGCTTCTCAAGTCAGTGAATCAGGAGTGCATCCCTGCATCTATTTCATCATCAGATCCATGAAATTAGACACAAAGGCTACAAATAAATATCAGAGACTAGAACCTATAAGCGAACCCTTTTCCATCCTTTTGTTCACTGCCAAGAGGCAAGTGACATATTTTTAAAAAGCTAGTGGCGTCTTTAGAAAATTCAAAAGTAGCATCCAGGAGGAGACCTGGACATGGAGGGGGTTTTTTTGGTGGGGGGGTTTTGTTCTGCAGCCACACGACCTGGACACCTCCCAGCCAGGATGTCAACCATGACTTCCTCTGTACACTTCTTTTTTTCTGAGTTTTTTTCCCTAGGTCAGTTGAGAGCATATCTATCTACAGGTAAAGGTTTTGGTCCAAACGGGGCCATGTGACGGCACATACGGGGGAAACAGAAGATGGAGGTGTGGATACACGTCGGCATCTTCACTCAGATTATATTTACTTACTTTTTAATTACAGTATCTAAGATCATGTTTCACTAATGTAAAGACCTGGTGTCCTTTCTTCTTTCCCGTGACTGTTCAAAGCTGGTTTACTGATTCTTTATGTTACATTTGAACATTTCACTTGTGGATGAATTAACAGACAATTTCACGTTTAAATGCGTCCATTTATGGGATGGTGACGATGGTAAATGTTAATAAATGATCAGATCAAAGTCATTGTCTGCATTTCCAACAGTGAAGCTGAACACGGAAAATCTCCATCAAAATATATAACTTCTTTATCATCAAAGACATAGATGAAAGCTGTGGTTTGATCCTCTTACATCTCCTGGAGACGCTCTTTACAGTTTTCCTGAGGATCTAAACACAATGCTGTGATCTTGAACTGTGGTTTTTTATTTAGAACAGGGGTGTCAGACTCATTTTCACTGAGGGCCACATCAGCATCATGGTTGCCCTCGAAGTGCCAGATTGACAGCATGAACGTCACAAAATGCAATATAAATCAAAACTGTATTCAAGTTTCAAACATTTAACTCATTATTATATTAAACTCAGGGTTTGTGGTTGTAAGAGTATCCATTACCTTGGTTTCAGAAGCAGAAACAGTTCTTTGTTTTTCTTACAGGCTGAATTTAGCATATTTAGCTCCATGTTTGCTGTCAAAATGCTCAGATTAAACTCTTTCACGACTGACACCCAGCTCATAACACAAAAGACACACTGTTATTTTCCCATCATTTATGAAACTGCCTTCCTTGTGCATCAATTTTTCTTTTCTTGGACTTGTTCTGAAAAATCATCTTGTTCATAGCTACTGTTATCATTGTGGGTAATGACGAAGTGCATGATGGGAGATGTAGTTTATTGTCAATATGCGCTTTAAAGCAGTTTAAGCTTATTTTAAATCTTAAAATATTGGTTTAAAATTTAAGCCAATAATGCCCAAGCTCTCGAGGGCCACATAAAATGACGTGACGGGCCACATTTGGCCTGCGGGCCTTGTGTTTGACACATGTGATCTAGAAGGAAGGTGGAGAGGTCCCATCTCCAGCCTCCACAGCAGAAAAATGACTCACACATGACTTTTCTCTGGTGTAAGGTGCTTTGGTTCAGCGTCTAATAAACCAGTAGAGAAAAACAAAACACGTGAAAACACCTTTGAATATTTTTTAATCATTTTTCATGGATATCACCTAGAAGACTGCATGAAGAAGCACTGAGAATCAGAAGCTGACCTTTTCTTTCTTTAATTTTGTTTTTCCACACTGACATAACCATAACTGATGGTAGACTTGACTGTGATGAAAATGAGACCACACTTTAAAGGAACCATCTCTCAGAGCCTTCTTAAGCTCTGATATGCAGCTTTAACCTCGCTTTTTATATTATTTTTTATTTTTTAATTCACCTGTACACCAGCAGATGGCAGCATTCCCTCTGAATCATTTACAGCCAGGGCTTCTGATGGCTGGAATGACACAGAGAGAGGAAGAAAGGAGCAGACAGGGAGAGATAAAAGGTGTTCTGCACCTCTAAGAGTCATCCTCCTCCTCGTTTGTCTTCATCGGCAGGCTGTTGACATAAATCTGCCTTATCAACCTCAGGGACTGTTCATTTCACTGTGATGGATGGGACACACTCAGACGTCCACCATTCTTTTATGCTGCATTCATAGTTTCAATTTAATTCCACTCTAGTTGTTTGTACAGTTGAGAGTCACGTCTGGTCATCCTCTAACTGAACCTGGCAGGCTTGACGGATTTAAGACGTGCCGGTGGAATTTATTGCATTTAATTTTTTGCCTTGCAGAGTTTTCCCTCTTCTTTGTTGACCTTTGTCAAAACGGGTAAAAAAAAAAAATAAAAAAAGAGAGAGAAAATGCTGGCCAATCGGGGGGTTTGTCTTCAGTGTCCCTGGACTTTTGTCTCATGAATGAATCATCTCGGACCTTCTGACCAACGGACGACGGGGGGGCAGGTGACCCCAGAACCACAGCAGCGTTTGCCAGGTAAGATCATCTCCTGCTGGAAGATCAGGAGTCCTGCTCAGATGAGCGGAGTTCCAAGGTCAGAGTCGTAATCCGCGGCCTCATTCATGACGGATTAGATCACGATAAAGCAAGAAATAATGCTGCCTTTGGTTTTGATTAAGAATTATGGGGTTAGGAGATTAAAGGCCACCAAATGCATCAAACTGGATCGAGTTCAATCCCAGAATTAATCCGTATACGCAAAAAGAGAAAAGTCATTACATGAGGAGATTAAGAAAAACTCTAATTCCATCAGGATGTACACAAACCAACACACTCAGCACACCCAGAGAGATTTTACCAAACCCTCCGAACTGGGCAATTAATAAACCATAAATAATTTACTGCTCTCTTCTGTAAAAAATGTCACTGTGAGGAGCCTCTAGTGTCTTGACTGCATTGATAAATAATTTTGTTAAAAAAGTGTCTTCATTCTCTTTTTTTCCTTTGAGATTTTCTTTTTCACCTAAGCACTGTCAGGCCTTAACAGCCCCTGTAGACTCTCAAACATCTGTGTTCATCTCGAAGAAGAGTTGATCTTAACGTCACTGGTCAGAGACGCTGAATGGCTTCACGGCTGGATTTAACAAATGAATGAAAGAGGAAAGGATTCATCTGTAGAAACGCTGTCACCATGACTGTTGGAGCGAGATGGAGGGATGCAGGGATTGGAGCGATGCTGGGATTGAGCGATGCTGGATGGAACGATGAAGGGATGGAGCGAATTTGGGATGGAGCGATGTTGGGATGGAGCCGTGAGGGATGGAGCGATATTGGGATGGAGCGATGTTGAGATGGAGCGATGTTGGGATGGATCAGTGCGGGATGGAACGATGTTGGGATGGTGCGGTGAGGGATGGAGCGATGTTGGGATGGAGCGATGTTCAGATGGAGCAATGTTGGGATGGAGCAGTGCGGGATGGAGCGATGTTGGGATGGAGCGATGTTGGGATGGAGCGGTGAGGGATGGAGCGATGAAGGGATGGAGCGATGTTGGGATGGAGCGATGTTGGGATGGAGCGGTGAGGGATGGAGCGATGTTGGGATGGAGCGATGTTGGGATGGAGCGATGTTGGGATGGAGCAGGGATGCGGGATGGAGCGATGTGATGGGATGGAGCATGGATGAGGATGCGGATGGAGATGATGGGGATGGAGATGTTGGGATGGAGCGAGGGATGGAGGATGGGATGGAGCGATGTTGGGATGGAGCGAAGAGGGATGGAGCGATGGATTGGCGATGGGATGGAGGAGGTGGGGGTAGCGGGATGGAGCGATGCGGGAGCGATGTGGGATGGAGCTGATATGGGAGCGATGTTGGATGGAGCGATGTTGGGTGGAGGATGGATGGATGAGCGGGATGGAGCGATGTTGGGATGGAGCGATGTTGAGATGGAGCTGTTGATGGAGCGATGTTGGGATTGAGGATGGGATGAGTGATTGGGATGCGAGCATGATGAGGAGGATAGGATGAGCGGATGGGGATGGAGCGATGTAGCAATGGAGCGATGGAGCGATGTTGGGATGGGCGATGATGTTGGGATGTGCGAGTATGGATGTGAAGTGGATGTGATGGGATGGAGCGATTGGGATGGAGCGATGTTGGGATGGGATGATGCTTTGGAGATGGAGCTGTTTTGGGATGGATGGCGATGGATGGATGGAGATGGATGTTAGGATGAAGTGATGCG
Organism: Hirundichthys speculiger; assembly: GCA_018398805.1. Taxonomy (NCBI): domain Eukaryota; kingdom Metazoa; phylum Chordata; class Actinopteri; order Beloniformes; family Exocoetidae; genus Hirundichthys; species Hirundichthys speculiger. Next base: position 43,618 of record JAGFBZ010000799.1, on the reverse strand, counting down.
GGATGGAGCGGGATGGAGGGATGGATGGATGTGAGATGGGATGATGGATGCGATGGAGGATGGATGGAGCGATGTTGATGGGATGGATGGAGCGATGTTGTTGGGATGGAGCGATGTTGGGATGGTTGGGATGGAGTGATGTGATGGGATGAGGATGGAGCGATGTTGGATGGATGGAGCGATGTTGGATGAGCGATGTTTGATGTTGGGATGGATGATGCGATGATGTTGGATGGAGCGATGTTGGGATGGAGCGATGTTGTGGGATGGAGCGATGTTGATGGAGGATGGAGGATGGGGATGGAGCGATGCGGGATGGAGCGATGTTGGGATGTAGCGATGTGGATGAGTGATTGAGGATGGAGTGATGCGGGATGGGCGATGTGGGATGCGATTTGGATGATGGATGAGATGATGTGGATGGGATGGAGCAATGTTGTGGGATGGAGCGATTTTGGATGGATGAGATGTTGGGATGGAGCGATGATGGATGCGGGATGGAGTGATGTTGGGATGGAGCGATGTTGGGATGGAGCGATGCGGGATGGAGCGGGATGTGAGGATGATGTTGGATGGAGCGATGGGGATGGAGGGATGATGGATGGGCTGGAGGATGGACGATGTTGGGATGGAGGAGCGATGTTGGGATGGAGCGATGTTGGGAGAGCGATGTGGATGATGAGCGATGTTGGGATATGGAGCGATGTTGGGATGTTGGGATGGAGCGATGTTGGGATGAGAGCGATGGGATTAGGATGGAGTGATGCGATGGTATGGAGCGATGGATGAGTGATGTTGGGATGGGATGGGATGGAGCGATGTTAGGGATGAGTGATGCGGGATGGAGTGATGTTTTGAGGATGGAGCAGGATGGAGCGATTTTGGGATGGAGCGATGTTGGGATGGATGGAGCGATGTTGGGATGGAGATGTGTGGGATGGAGCGATGTTGGGATGGAGTGATGTTGATGGATGGAGCGATGCGGATGGGAGCGATGTGATGGGATGGAGCGATGATTTAGCGATGGATGGGATGGATGGATGTTGGGATGGAGCGATGTGGGATGGGATGATGGAGCGATGTTGGGATGGAGCGATGGGATGGAGCGAGCGATGTTGTGATGGAGGAGTTGATGGATGGGGATGATTGGGCGATGGATGGAGCGATGTTGGAGGATGGGATGGAGCGATGTTGGGAGAGATGTTGGGATGGAGCGATGTCGGGAGCGATGTGGAGCTGGATGTGGGATATAGCGATGTTGGAGCGATGTGGGATGGATGGAGCGATGTTTGGAGCGTGGGGATGGAGCTTGTTGATGGGAGATGATGGATGGAGCGATGGTTGGATGTAGGGATGATGCGGATGGCGGATGTGGGATGGAGCGATGTGGGAATGGAGCGATGTTGGGATGGAGCGATGTCGATGGAATGGAGGATGTTGGGATGGAGCGATTCGGGATGGAGCTATGTCGGATGGAGCGATGTTGGGATGGATGAGATTAGATGTCGGGATGGAGCGATGTAGGGATGGGAGCAATGTCGGGATGGAGCGTGTGGAGCGGGATGGAAGGGATGAAGTGATGCGGGATGGAACGATGTGGGATGGAGCGATGTTGGGATGGAGCGATGTTGGGATGGGATGGAGCATGGAGCGGAGATGTTGGGATGGAGCGATGTTGGGATGGAGCGATGTTGGGGGATGAGTTGATGCGGATGGAGCGAGGTTGGGATGGAGCGATTTTGATGGAGCTTTTGGATGGAGCGAATGATGGGATGGTGGAGCGATGTTGGATGAGAGCATGGGGAGCGATGTTTGGATGGAGCGATGTGGGATGGAGGCGATGTTGGATGGAATGGAGCGATGTTGGGATGGAGCGATGTGGGGATGGAGCGATGTGATGGGATGGAGTGATGGAGATGATGGATGGGGATGGAGCGAGATGTTGGGAGGATGGAGCGATGGGCGATGTGTGGGATGGAGGAGCGATGGGGATGGAGCGATGATGATGGGATGAAGTGAGCGAGTGGGATGGAGCTGATGATTGGCGATGGAGCGATGTGGGATGGAGCGATGTTGGGATGGAGATGGAGCAGCGATGTTGGGATGGAGCGATGTTTGGAGGATGGAGCGATGTTGGATGAGATGGAGCGATGTTGGGATGGAGCGATGTGGATGGGGATGATGAGATGATGCGGGATGGAGCGATGCTGGGATGGGAGCGATGTGAGGATGTGGAGCGATGTTAGTTGGGATGGAGCGATGTGGGATGGAGCGATGTTGGGATGGAGCGATGATTGGAGCGAGATGGAGCGATGTTGGGATTGATGGAGCGATGTTGGGATGGAGCGATGTTGGGATGGAGCGATGTTGGGATGGAGCGATGTTGGGGATGGAGCTATGTTGGAGATGGAGCGATGTGGGATGGAGAGATGTTGGAGGATGGAGTGATGATGTAGGGATGGAGCGATGTCGGGATGGAGCGATGTGGGGGATGGAGCGATGTCGGGATGGAGCGATGTAGGCGATAGGGATGGAGCAATGTCGGGTCGGAGCGATGTAGGCGGCATGTAGGGATGAAGTGATGCGGGATGGAACGATGTGGGATATGGAGCGATGTTGGGATGGAGCGATGTTGTGATGGATCGAGCGGATGTTGGGATGGGATGGCGATGTGGGATGGATGGAGCGATGTTTGGATGGATGTTGGGATGGAGCATGTTGGATGGAGCGATCGGGATGGAGCAGCGATGTTGGGATGGAGCGATGTTGGATGGAGGGATGGAGCGATGTTGAGATGGAGCGATGTTGGGATGGATGATGATGTGGAGGATGGAGCAATGTTGGGATGGGGATGGAGCGATGTTGGAGCGATGGGATGGCGATGGATGTTGAGCGGGATGGAGCGATGTCGGGATGGAGCGATGTGTATGAGCGATGTAGGGATGCGGGATGGATGGGATGGCTGGGATGGATGTTGGGATGGAGAGATGAGGATGCGCGGAGCGATGTGATGAGGATGGAGCGATGTTGGGATGGATGGGATGCGGGATGGATGGATGCGGGATGGAGCAATGCTGGGGATGGAGCGATGTTAGGATGAAGTGATGGGAGGGAGTGATGCGGGATGGAGCAAAGTTGGGATGGACTGATGTTGAGATGGAGCGATGTTGGTATGGAGCGATGTTGAGATGGAGCGATGTTAGTATGGAGCTATGTTGGGATGGAGCGATGTTGGGATGAAGTGATGCGGAATGGAGCGATGCGGGATGGAACGATGTCGGGATGTAGCGATGTAGGGATGGAGCGATGTCGGGATGGAGCGATGTTGGGATGGAGCGGGATGGAGCGATGGAGCGATGTTGGATGGAGCGATGTTGGAATGGTTGATGGAGCGATGTTATGGAGAGCTATGTGGGATGGAGCGATGTTGGGATGGAGCGGATGTTGATGCGGGATGGAGCGATGTCGGGATGGAGCGATGTGGGGATGTAGCGATGTCGGGATGGATCGATGTCGCAATGGAGCGATGTTGGGATGGAGGGATGCGGGATGGACAGTGCGGGATGGAGCAATGTTGGGATGGAGCGATGTTAGGATGAAGTGATGCGGGATGGAGTGATGCGGGATGGAGCGATGTTGGGATGGACTGATGTTGAGATGGAGCGATGTTGGTATGGAGCGATGTTGAGATGGAGCGATGTTAGTATGGAGCTATGTTGGGATGGAGCGATGTTGGGATGAAGTGATGCGGGATGGAGCGATGCGGGATGGAGCGATGTCGGGATGTAGCGATGTAGGGATGGAGCGATGTCGGGATGGAGCGATGTTGGGATGGAGTGATGTAGCAATGGAGCGATGTTGGGATGGAGCGATGTTGGGATGGAGCGATGTTGGGATGGATGGAGCAATGTTGGGATGGAGCGATGGGGGATGGAGCGATGTTGGGATGGAGTGATGTTGGGATGGATGGAATGTTGGGATGTTGGGATGGAGCGATGTTGGGATGGAGCGATGTAGCAATGGAGCGATGTTGGGATGGAAGGAGTGATGTTGGGATGGAGCGATGTTGGGATGGAGCGATGTTGGGAAGGAGCAATGTCGGGATGGAGCTATGTAGGATATAGCGATTGTTGCGCGCTTGACCAAAGAGAAACTGGCCAGCGTGCATGAATTCAAACTTCTTTATTTCTCTCTGAAAACACGGAAACATGAGCACATCAGAACAGCGTGACTGTACATTACAGGCTGCCGGAATCTACTGCGCAACACCTGCACACCTTTTCTGAACGAAACCTTTTGGTTAACTCAGCCCCTTAAAAGCCATTTGTGTTTACACAAGACATATTATCATAGGCACTCATATTCTAGCAGGTAACTAGCAACTACATCCACTGCTAACTAGTTAACCAGGCCGCGAAGGACATTTTTTCCAAGTTACGGCATACATTACTTTTCCCGTGAGAACCTCTTGCGTAATGGCACCAGTTGCCGCACAGTTATTTAACCCGACAAAAGTAAAACACTTTCATTCATACATTTCCTTTGCATTGCTTACCTGAAAACACGGAAACATGAGCACATCAGAACAGCGTAACCGTACATTACAGGCTGCCGGAATCTACTGGGCAACACCTGCACACTTTTCCAGAAAGACCCCATAGCTGTCCCAAGTGCCGGAGTTTATTTTACTCCAATTAACCTGCCAGAATACAATGTTATGGCTCTTTTTAAGGGTGAGCATGCTTTAAAATATTAACCATGAATACATTAATAATACAAATAAAACTATTAGCTGTAAGATTGGTATTCAGTGTCCATTGTCCAGTGTTCGATCCCATATTATATGCCCTATCCAATGTGGTGTCCCACACTCTCCCCTTCAACACAAATGTCGTCCCGACATTGGATTCCTTAGGGCAGTTATGTCATCAACTGGTATCATGGTATTCCATCTTGGGAGTCAGTCTTCCGAGATACTCTGTGCACAGTCACAGTCTTAGGCATGACATTCATCTCCCTCTTCACATCATGCGCCACTGACAGACATTACTGGCCAGGTAATATCTGAAATGTTACTCTGCCACTACTGCAGGTTGTGTTTCTCGGACTGAAAGGTTTTGACCCTGTTGCTATCACTAAATCCAATATTCACACCAACATGTTCTACTGTATCTTTCATGTATACTCATATTCATCCATGTGTCAATTTTATGTGCTTCTAAAATCCCTTTTTTTCTTTTTTTTTTAAACAAGTATACTATAATGCTTGAACAGTTTTGCCCTCTCTAGTCTGTTGAACCTCCACCACTAGTAGCTGAACATGTAACTATTAACATACTTGTTTATACTAACATGAACAAAGAATCACTTCTGCCTAGCTGTAATTGATGGTTGACCTAGCATATTGTATGTGAGTGTTTTGGGTGGATTTCTTTGTCTGAAAGGATACTGTCTTCTGGAAGATGGCTGCAGCTCAGGGTGTCCCTCGTCTGCTTCATGCGATGATGATGCTGCTCTCTCCGTGAACTGGTCGTCTGCTTCATCAGATGACGCTGCTCTCTCCGTGAAGTGGTCGTCTGCTTCATCCGACGATGCTGCTCTCTCCGCATTCTGCTCATCTGCTGCACCAGCTGATGCTGCTTTCTCTGCTTCCTGTTCGTCTGCTTCATCAGATGATTCCCCTCGCTCACCCTCTGCCATTTCTTCCATTCCAACCCCTAGCTCCACCTTGCTTGGTTGTGATTGTTTTTGCTCATCTGCTTGATGCTGGTCCTCCTCTGCTTCTGTTCCCCACTGGTTTCCAACTCGCTGCAATGATGCAGCTGGTTGTGTGATTATGGATCGCCAGCTGCTTTCATCTTCTGAACCACTATCTCTCTCCATGGGTCCTGTCTGTCTTTTCTTCCTCTTTTGTATTTGTGTCTCTCTCTTTTCAGCTCTTGTCTTCTCCTCCATCTCCCCTTTTGCAGGCAGGAAGTCACATGGTAGTAATAGGTTCCTGTGTAAGATTCTAGTTTTACCTGGGCCTTTTTCAGGTCTAACTGTATAGACCGGGCTGTCCTTGTGTTTCCTTTCAGTTACGACATATATAGTGTCCTCCCAATAGGACCTCAACTTTCCTGGTCCCCCTCTGTCCCTGAAATTCCGCACCAAAACTCGACAGCCTGGCTGCAGTTCTCCTCCATGAATCCTACGGTCATACTCAGTCTTTGCTCTCTTGTTCTCCTTCCTGACTCGCTCTGATGCAAGCTTGTAAGCCTCTTGCATTCGCCTTCTCCATTTACTGGCATAGTCGCTGTGAGAAGTGCTTTGATCACTTGGAGTCAGTCCAAACATGATGTCCACAGGTAACCGAGGGCTTCTGCCAAAGAGAAGATAGTATGGTGCATATCCAGTCGCTTCACTACGTGTACAGTTATATGCATGCACGACTTGAGCTAATGAACTTTTCCAGTCTGACTTGGCTTCCTGGGTCAGGTTTCTAAGCATGGAGAGGAGTGTTCGATTAAACCGTTCAGCCTGCCCATTTCCAGCTGCATGGTATGGAGTTGTATGCGAACCTTGGATGCCGCAGTACTTTTCTAGCTTCAGGAACAGCTTATTCTCAAATTCCCTGCCCTGGTCATGGTGTAGCTTGGCCGGAAATCCAAACTTCAGTGCAAAGTCTCCAAATATCTTTTCAGCAGCCGTTTTTGCTGATTTATTGGTGCATGCATACGCTTGAGCAAAGCGTGTGAAATGATCTATGATAACTAGAATGTACTCATAGCCTCCTTTACAGCCCTCCAGGTGTAAATAGTCGATAGAGACCATCTCGAAAGGGTATGTGGTAACTATATTAACCAACGGTGCTCTTGTCAACCTGCTTGGTTGTTTCCGTTTCAGGCAGCTGCAGACCTTGGTCACATAGTGGTCTACGTCCTTTTTCATATATGGCCAGAAGAATCTGTCGCGGATTAGGCTCAATGTTCTTTCAAACTCCCAGGTGTCCCATCTCCACATGTAACTCTTTCAAGATCAGCTGATGGAAGACTGTAGGTAGCACCAATTGAGCCCGAGCGGCTGACTTCCTGTACAGAACTCCCTCTTTGTTGACAAACAGCTTATTTTTTTTCCCTCGTCAGGACAGAGGTGCCATCACACCAACTCTTCCTCTCCAGATGAGGCCAGTGTCCCCTCATGACATACTCTCGCACCTTGCCAATGACAGGATCAGCCTCTTGTGCTTTTCTTATATTTTCAATGGGAATTTCTCTCACTGGAGGTGTAATCCGTTCATGCTCTCCATCATTGCATGCTGCCATTATGGTGGTTGGACACATCCATGGCTCTCGCTCATGGGATGCCAGTTGAATTGCCTGTGTCACTGATGTAATTACCTCAGGCTCCATTTCCTGTGAACACGTACCCATGTATTTCTCCATATTGAGTGGCATCCGTGACAGTCCATCAGCATCTCCATTGACCTTCCCTGGGCGATATCTGATGGAGAAGTTAAAGTCTGCTAACTCAGCAATCCACCGATGTGTTGTAGCATTAAGCTTTGCTGTGGTCAATAAGTCAATAAGTAGGTCATAAGTTAACGGATTATTGTCCATATAAACGGTGAATGAGGGTGCATAATATAGGTACTCACGGAACCTTTCACAAATCGCCCACTTCATTGCTTAGAACTCTAGTTTTCCCGAGTGGACATGATAATTCTTTTCTGGAGCAGTTAATGTCCGTGACCCATATCCAATAACAACTAACTTGCCCTGTTGCCTCTGATACAACACTGCACCTAGCCCTTCTTGAGAGGCATCACAATGCAGAACAAATGGTTTTTCAAAATCAGGATAACCTAAGAGTGGGGGACATAGCAGGTGGTCTATGAGCTGGCAGAGTACCTCCTGATGATGTTCCGTCCAAACAATCGGCTGGCTGGGAGGCAGCTGGTTGGACTTTTTACGTTTCCCCTTTCCCTGACTTGGACTTGCCCCTTGTACAGTAGTACATTTAGTCTTTTCTATAGATAACAGACTGTACAATGGCTTAGCGGTGCATGAGAAGTTTGGAATATACGGTCGGTAATATGATAAGAAACCCAGTAGTTTTCTCAGATCTCCTACCGTCTTAGGTCTTCTGTCTTTTAGTGCTTGTACTGGTGCTCTTTCAGCGGGATCCATACTATAACCATCTTTGGATACGATCTTTCCAAGGAATTTGACCTTGTCTTTGAATACTTTGCACTTCTTAGGTTTCAATTTTACTCCATGTGATTGATAGCGGCGCAACACTTCTCTCATATCGTTCAAATGGTCCTCAAAAGTCTTGCTGTGGACCAAATTGTCATCCAAATATGGCTGGGATGCGACATCTCTCAGTCCCACCATGCATTCTTCCATACTGCGCTGGAACTCTGCTGGAGCGGAGGATAGACCGAAAGGGATTGTAACCCACTCATAAAGGCCCCATGGTGTTATAAAAGCTGTGAGCGGTCTGCTACTTTCCTCCATAAAACCCTGATGGTATGCCTTACCTTGGTCCAGGACAGAGAACCAGGCACTACCACTCAGACTGTTCAGCATGTCTTGGACCCGAGGGATAGGGTGACGGTCTGGTATGGATTTTCTGTTTAATTCCCGATAGTCCACACACAGGCGCAGGTCACCATCCTTCTTCCGTACACAAACAATTGGTGATGAATACTGGGATCTGGATTTCTGGATCCATCCCCTGTTCAGCAGGTCCTCCAAATACTCCTTCACCTCTTTCAGGAGTGGCTTTGGCACCGACGTGTATGTGCGCTTTACTGGGGTTGTGTCATTTAGTCTGATTTTTAACTGTAAAGAGGGAATACATCCCACATCGTTTCCATCCTTGGAAAATGCATTAGACTCTTCTCGGAGCATCACCTTCACCTTTGCCTGCTGGTCCAGAGTTAGGTGGTCTACTCTCACTGGAGGGTCCCACAAATCATCCTTGAGTTTGTTCCCCCCCCGTCTGTCTTCACCTCGCTGATTTTTGGGGGCACCAGTTGTGTTGGCCTTGTCATTGCAAGCGCTGGCTATTTTCACAGTTTCCTCACTCTCAGTGACAGGTCTTGCATCTACTGGGTAAATAGCTTTTATTTGCTGCAGCTGCCCTAACACTGTGCGAGGTGACAGGGTGATATCATAATTATTGTCATTAGTCACTGGGATTGTCACCTTGGATCGGGTTCCCTTCTGCAGACAGACCACTGTTTCTGTAATATTCAGTCCTTCAGGCCATTTTGGGAGCTCTTCTGGTTCAAAGAGCACTTCCTGTTTAGTGGGGAGAGAACCTGTCCGCACACTACACTTAACCTCTCTGGTTTGTCCTGCCGGGATCACCGTTTTTAAACATCCAACTTTCACCAACCCCTCCTTTTCATTTTCGTCACCACCCTTTATAATGTGAATAAGCACACCTGCTTTTTTTTTACAGTCAATAGAGAAAGCATCCATCACTCCTGTGGGGGTGATGTTTGGCTTGTCCTCCACTCCACTTTTCACAAGATGCTCAATTACATTATATCCAATAATTGGTGGTTCTGCCACACCAAGCTCGTCTGAGACGAGCACTGGGACTAGAAGCTCTGGCTGTGGGTGACTAGCTGACTTTAGTCTGAATTTCAGTTCAACCCAGCCTGCAAAGGGTATTGGTGTCTGGTTTGCTGCTTTCCCAACGAGGGTCTCACCCTCACCAAGGAGCTCATTTGTGCTCCGGAGCCTGAGGTGCGGAATATAAGACTCCCTCCAGCTTTCATTGATGATTGTGACCTGAGAGCCTGTGTCCCACAGTGCTTGGGTCGCAACCCCATCTAGGAAACAGTCCACCATGCACTCCCTCCTGATGAGCGCTCTCAGCTTAGCATGATGATGTAGAGAGAGATGGCTGGCATATGTGGCTCCCACAATCTCTTTACCCTTCCCATTTTTCTCTAGAGCCGCCTCTAACTGTCTAATCCGATCACAAAGTAGCCCATGCACCTTCTCATTTACTTCAGCCTGATTTGCAGCTGCTGGCTTCGTGGGTGTGGCAGCCTGAACGGTTACTTTCAAGCCGTCGGGGTTCCCTGTCAAGCGAACTGCTCCCCTACACCCCCTTGAGAAGTGTCCTGACTGCCCACACTTAAAACAGTGTTGACATTGATCACCCACATCTTGCTCTTGACATGCTCTACATCCTCTCCTGGCACTTATTCTTACTTTATGAGTGGACTGAGGACTACTCATGCTTTTTTTGCTGATTTCAGCCAGTTCTTCTCTGAGTATTCTTACTATTTTATACAACTCGGACTCTCTGGGGCTGACAACGGCAGGTGCCCTCCGGCTTTTAGGCTTGACTACTTCAGCTGCCTGCTCCTGAACCCCTACTCGAGCCTCTGCTATGCCATGTTTTTGCTGACTGGTCTGCATTTCTGTCTGTATGTCATTAATTTTTGGGGTTTTACTACTGACAGTCTTTCTCAGCTTGGCTTGTCTTTCTGATTCTACACTAGCGGCTTCATTCATTTTTTCAATCAGTGTCTCGTCTGTAACTCTGAGGTCATCAAGATAGGGTTTAAGTTGGAATTTGATATGGTCACTCACTAACCCAGTACTAACTGACCTTAAGAATTTCCTTTGGATGAACTCAGCACTGTACTGCTCGTCTGACCCAACTTCCCTTGAAGCAAGTAACAGCCTCTCTTTAAGTTCAATTGCTCTGAAGAGAAAGTTCTGATGTGACTCTCGACTGCCTTGTGTTATGTTCACTAGTCTGTCGTACATATCTATGGAACTGTCCTCTTTAAAATGTCCCTTTAATATCGCCTTTAACTGGGTAAGGGTAAGATCATGTTTTATTTCAAGCATATCTCGAAGACTCAAGCCAGGGCTGATTGATTTAATGACAGCCTCCATCACTTCAGCTTCACTGTGTCCTTTGCTCAGACCCCTTTCGATCTGATGCATAAGGTTGGTGTATGATAATCTGTCTTTCTTCTGCCCCTTTTCTCCAATTTGACCACAGATTTTTTAATTCTCTCTCTCCGAATTGTCACTTCCGGGAGCCTGTTCAGTTGCGTAGTCATCTCATTTTGGGAGGTTGACACTCGCCTTGGAGGTGGATGGTGTACTTTTTCACTCAACTTTTTAATTTCCTCCCTTAAAGCTTTGCTGTTTTGCTCCAGCTGTGAATATTTCTCTGCTAAACTCATTTCTTCTTCTGCTGTTTCACTGGTTTGTACTGTTATTGGTGTTGTTTCCTTCCTCATCAACTGAGGTTTCCTCACCTCCTGTTTCTTTATCAATTAACTTAATCATTTTGCACAAATAATGCCTTGCAACATCCTCATCTTCATTATTAATCACATCATCCATAGATTCTGTTATTAGTCTGATTAATGCTCGCCTGGTTGGGACATTTCCACTTGGGATCTTTGCTTCAACACACATGTCTCTGAGTTGATCCAGCTGCAAACGCCACATGTCCTGGGACACGGTCTCAGCCAACGACTCCAGGTCCATTTTGTCGTATGCGGGCGCACTCCCGACGCTGCCCGTACCCGTCGGCATCAATCCAAGTGAATCCTGCGCTGCGGCATTAATCATCCCAGCGGTGCCTCCAATATTTGTTGCGCGCTTGACCAAAGAGAAACTGGCCAGCGTGCATGAATTCAAACTTCTTTATTTCTCTCTGAAAACACGGAAACATGAGCACATCAGAACAGCGTGACCGTACATTACAGGCTGCCGGAATCTACTGCGCAACACCTGCACACTTTCCCAAACGAAACCTTTTGGTTAACTCAGCCCCTTAAAAGCCATTTGTGTTTACACAAGACATATTATCATAGGCACTCATATTCTAGCAGGTAACTAGCAACTACATCCACTGCTAACTAGTTAACCAGGCCGCGAAGGACATTTTTTCCAAGTTACGGCATACATTACCTTTCCCGTGAGAACCTCTTGCGTAATGGCACCAGTTGCCGCACAGTTATTTAACCCGACAAAAGTAAAACACTTTCATTCATACATTTCCTTCGCATTGCTTACCTGAAAACACGGAAACATGAGCACATCAGAACAGCATGACCGTACATTACAGGCTGCCGGAATCTACTGGGCAACACCTGCAAACTTTTCCAGAAAGACCCCATAGCTGTCCCAAGTGCCGGAGTTTATTTTACTCCAATTAACCTGCCAGAATACAATGTTATGGCTCTTTTTAAGGGTGAGCATGCTTTAAAATATTAACCATGAATACATTAACAATACAAATAAAACTATTAGCTGTAAGATTGGTATTCAGTGTCCATTGTCCAGTGTTCGATCCCATATTATATGCCCTATCTAATGTGGTGTCCCACACGATGTTGGGATGGAGCGATGTTAGGATGAAGTGATGCTGGATGGAGCGATGCGGGATAGAGTGATGTTGGGATGTAGTGATGTTAGGATGAAGTGATGCAGGATGGAGTGATGCAGGATGGAGCGATTTTAGGATGGAGCGATGTTGGGATGGATGGAGCGATGTTGGGATGGAGCGATGTTGGGATGGAGCAATGTTGGGATGGAGTGATGTTAGGATGAAGTGATGCAGGATGGAGTGATGCAGGATGGAGCGATTTTGGGATGGAGCGATGTTGGGATGGATGGAGCGATGTTGGGATGGAACGATGTGGGATGGAACAATGTTGGGATGGAGTGATGTTGTGATAGATGGAGCAATGTTGGGATGGAGCTATGTCGGAATGGAGCGATGTTGGGATGGAGCGATGTCCGGATGGAATGATGTTGGGATGGAGCGATGTCGGGATGGAGCTATGTCGGATGGAGCGATGTTGGGATGGAGTGATGTGGGGATGTAGCAATGTCGGGATGGAGCGATGTAGGGATGGAGCGATGTTGGGATGGAGCAATGTCGGGATGGTGCGATGTAGGGATGGGGCAATGTCGGGTCGGAGCGATGTAGGCATGGAGCGTTGTAGGGATGGAGTGATGTCGGGATGGAGCGATGTTGGGATGGAGCGATGTCTGGATGTAGCGATGTCGGGATGGAGCGATGTCGCAATGGAGCAATGTTGGGATGGAGGGATGCGGGATGGACAGTGCGGGATGGAGCAATGTTGGGATGGAGCGATGTTAGGATGAAGTGATGCGGGATGGAGTGATGCGGGATGGAGCGATGTTGGGATGGACTGATGTTGAGATGGAGCGATGTTGGTATGGAGCGATGTTGAGATGGAGCAATGTTGGTATGGAGCTATGTTGGGATGGAGCGACGTTGGGATGAAGTGATGCGGGATGGAGCGATGTTGCAATGGAGCAATGATGGGATGGAGCTATATGGGATGGAGCGATGTTGGGATGGAGCGATGTTGAGATGGAGCAATGTTGGAATGGATGGAGCAATGTTGAGATGGATTGATGTTGGGATGGATGGAGCGATGTTGGGACGGAGTGATGTTGGGATGTAGTGATGTCGGGATGGAGCGATGCGGGATAGAGTGATGTTGGGATGTAGCGATGTTAGGATGAAGTGATGCAGGATGGAGTGATGCAGGATGAAGCGATTTTAGGATGGAGCGATGTTGGGATGGATGGACCGATGTTGGGATGGAGTGATGTTGGGATGGAGCAATGTTGGGATGGAGTGATGTTAGGATGAAGTGATGCAGGATGGAGCGATTTTGGGATGGAGCGATGTTAGGATGGATGGAGCAATGTTGGGATGGAACGATGTGGGATGGAAAGATGTTGGGATGGAGTGATGTTGTGATGGATGGAGCAGTGTTGGGATGGAGCGATGTTGGGATGGATGGAGCAATGTCGGGATGGAGCTATGTGGGATATAGCGATGTTGGGATGGAGCGATGTTTGGATGGAGCTATGTTGAGATGGAGCGATGTTGGGATGGATGGAGCAATGTTGGGATGGAGCGATGTCGGAATGGAGCGATGTTGGGATGGAGCGATGTCGGGATGGAGCGATGTTGGGATGGAGCGATGTCGGGATGGAGTGATGTTGGGATGGAGCAATGTCGGGATGGAGCTATGTCGGATGGAACGATGTTGGGATGGAGTGATGTGGGGATGTAGCGATGTTGGGATGGAGAGATGTAGGGATGGAGCGATGTTGGGATGGAGCGATGTCGGGATGGAGCGATGTAGGGATGGAGCAATGTCGGGTCGGAGCGATGTAGGCATGGAGCGTTGTAGGGATGGAGTGATGTCGGGATGGAGCGATGTCGGGATGGAGCAATGTCGGAATGTAGCGATGTCGGGATGGAGGGATGTCACAAAGGAGCGATGTTGAGATGGAGGGATGCGGGAAGGACAGTGCGGGATGGAGCAATGTTGTGATGGAGTGATGTTAGGATGAAGTGATGCGGGATGGAGTGATGTGGGATGGAGCGATGTTGGGATGGACTGATGTTGAGATGGAGCGATGTTGGTATGGAGCGATGTTGAGATGGAGCGATGTTGGTATGGAGCTATGTTGGGATGGAGCGATGTTGGGATGAAGTGATGCGGGATGGAGCGATGCGGGATGGAGCGATGTCGGGATGTAGCGATGTAGGGATGCAGCGATGTCGGGATGGAGCGATGTTGGGATGGAGCGATGTTGCAATGGAGCGATGTTGGGATGGAGCTATGTGGGATGGAGCGATGTTGGGATGGAGCTATGTTGGGATGGAGCGATGTTGGGATGTAGCTATGTTGAGATGGAGCGATGTTGGGATGGAGTGATGTTAGGATGAAGTGATGCGGGATGGAGCGATGTTAGGATGGAGCAATGTCGGGATGTAGCTATGTAGGGATGGAGCGATGTCAGGATGGAGCAATGTCAGGATGGAGCGATGTCAGGATGGAGCGATGTTGCAATGGAGCAATGATGGGATGGAGCGATGTTGGGATGGAGCGATGTTGAGATGGAGCAATGTTGGAATGGATGGAGCAATGTTGAGATGGATTGATGTTGGGATGGATGGAGCGATGTTGGGACGGAGTGATGTTGGGATGTAGTGGGATGATGCGGGATGGATGATGGATGGATGCTGGATGGAGCGATGGATGGATGCGGATGATTGGGATGGAGCGATGTGGGATGGAGGATGGATGGAGCGATGTATGGGATGGAGTGATGTTAGGATGGAGGGAGGATGATGTGGATGCGAGGATGGAGCGATGATGGGATGATGAGCGATGATGGAGCGATGGGATGGAGCGATGATGGGATGGAGCGATGTGCGGAATGGAGCGATGTTGGGATGGAGGGATGCTGGGATGGAGCGATGTTGGGATGGAGCGATGTTGGGATGGATGTTGAGATGGAGCGATGTTGAGCGATGGGATGGGAAGTGATGCGGGATGGAGCGATGGATGGAGCGATGTGGGATGAGCGATGGGGATGATGGGATGGAGGATTGGGATGAGCGATGGGATGAAGTGATGGAGCGATGGGGATGGAGCGATGTTAGGATGAGCGATGCGGGATGGAGCGATGTTAGGATGGAGCAATGTCGGGATGTAGCGATGTCAGGATGGAGCGATGTCGCAATGGAGCGATGTTTGGGATGGAGGATGGAGCGGGATGGACAGTGCGGGATGGAGCAATGTTGGGATGGAGCGATGTTAGGATGAAGTGATGCGGGATGGAGTGATGCGGGATGGAGCGATGTTGGGATGGACTGATGTTGAGATGGAGCGATGTTGGTATGGAGCGATGTTGGGATGGAGCGATGTGGAGGATGATGGAGCGATGTGGGATGGAGCGATGGAGCGAATGGAGCGATGTTGGGATGGAGGGATGAGCGGATGGAGTGCGGGATGGAGCAATGTTGGGATGGAGCGATGTTTAGGATGATGATGTCGGGATGGAGTGATGTTTGGGATGGGAGCGATGTGGGATGGACTTGATGACGATGTTGGGGAGATGATGGATGGAGCGATGGTGGGATGTGGGATGGAGGCGATGTTGAGCGATGAGGGATGGTGGATGGGGATGGGCGAGGGATGGGTGATTGGGATGTGATGTGGATGGATGGAGGATGGAGATGTTGGGATGGCGATGCGGATGTTGGGTTGAGGATGTGGAGGGATAGGGATGCGGGATGGAGCATGGATGGATGGAGATGGAGATGGATGGGGATGGATGGGCGATGGCGGTGGGATGGAGCGATGGAGCGATTTGGGGATGAGGGAGTGTTGCAATGATGGGATGTTGGGATGATGTTGGGATGGAGCGATGTTGGAGCGATTGGAGGATGATTGGATGGGATGATCGGGATGAGCGATGTGGATGAGGAATGGGCGATGGGATGGGATGGAGCAGTGATGGGAGCGATGTGATGGGATGATGGAGCGATGGATGGAGCGATGTATGGGATGGGAGCGATGGAGCGATGGGATGGATGGATGAATGGAGCGATGTATTGGGATGGAGTGATGGGGATGCGAGGATGATGATGGAGCGATGGATGGAGCGATGTTGAGGATGGAGCGTTGGGATGGAGTGATGATGGTTGGGATTGGAGGGATGTTGGAGGATGGGATGGAGCGATGTTGGGATGGAGCGATGTGGGATGGATGTGATGCGGGATGGAGCGATGTAGGGATGGAGGATGATGGGATGGAGCGATGTGGGTCTGGATGGAGCGATGTATGGGATGAATGATTGGATGGAGCGATGTCGGGATGGAGCGATGTCGGATGTAGCGATGTCGGGATGGAGGGCAATGTCGCAATGGAGCGATGTTTGGGATGGAGGGATGCGGGATGGACAGTGCGGGATGGATGGAGCATGTTGGGATGAGTGGATGTTTAGGATGAAGTGATGCGGGATGGACTGATGTTGAGATGGAT
Organism: Hirundichthys speculiger; assembly: GCA_018398805.1. Lineage (NCBI taxonomy): Eukaryota > Metazoa > Chordata > Actinopteri > Beloniformes > Exocoetidae > Hirundichthys > Hirundichthys speculiger. The sequence continues at coordinate 26,760 of JAGFBZ010000799.1, read as the reverse complement.
GGGCGATGGTTGGTATGGAGCGATGTTGAGAGATGGAGCGATGTTGGGTGGATGGAGCAGGATGATGGGATTGTGGATGGAGCGATGTTGGGATGGAGCGAGGATGGAGCGATGTTGGGATGGAGCGATGTTTGGGAATGGAGATGATGTTGGGATGGAGGAGCGATGTTGGGATGGAGCGATGTTGGGATGGAAGTGATGCGGGATGGAGCGATGCGGGATGGAGCGATGTCGGGATGTGATGGAGCGATGTAGGGATGGAGCGATGATCTGGATGGAGCGATGTTGGATGGAGCGATGTGGGATGGAGAGCGATGATGGGATGGAGCGATGTTGGGATGGAGCGATGGGATGGAGGGATGTTGAGATGGAGCGATGTTTGGGATGGAGCTATGTTGAGATGGAGCGATGTTGGGATGGAGTGATGTTAGGATGGAAGTGATGCGGGATGGAACGATGCGGGATTGAGCGATGTTGGGAATGGAGTGATATTGGGATGGATGGAGCAGTGTTGGGATGGAGCGATGTTGGGATGGAGCGATGCGGGGATGGAGCGATGTTGGGATGGAGCGATGTTGGGATGGAGTGTTATCGGGATGGAGCGATGATGGGATGGAGCGATGGAGGGATGGAACGATGTTGGGATGGAGCGATGGGGGGATGAAGCGATGTCGGGATGGAGCGATGTTGGGATGGAGGATGATGGATGGATGGGGCGATGTTTGCATTAAGCGATGAAGGATGGAGAGATGATGGGATGGAGCGATATGGAGAGGATGGAGCGATGTTGGGATGGAGCGATGCGGGGATGGAGCGATGATGGGATGGAGCGATGATGGGATGGAGCGATGTTGGGATGGAGCAATGATGGGATGGAGCGATGTTTGGATAGAGCAATGCGGGGATGGAGCGATGATGGCATGGAGCGATGATGAGATGGAGCGATGATGGGATGGAGCGATGTTGGGATGGAGCGATGTTGGAATGGAGCGACGATTGGATGGAGCAATTATGGGATGGAGCGATGGATGGATGGAGCGATGCGGGGATGGAGCGATGTTGGGATGGAGAGATGTGGGGATGGAGCGATGTTGGGATGGAGAGATGCCAGGATGGAGCGATGTTGAGATGGAGCGATGATGGGATGGAACGATGTTGGGATGGAGCGATGCAGGGATGGAGCGATGATGGGATGGAGCGATGATGGGATGGAGCGATGTTGGGATGGAGCGATGCGGGGATGGAGCGATGATGGGATGGAGCGATGATGGGATGGAGCGATGTTGGGATGGAGCGATGTTGGGATGGATGGAGCGATGTTGGGATGGAGTGATGTTAGGATGAAGTGATGCGGGATGGAGCAATGCAGGATGGAGCGATGTTGGGATGGAGCGATGTTGGGATGGATGGAGCAATGTTGGGATGGAGCGATGCGGGATGGAGCGATGTTGGGATGGAGTGATGTTGGGATGGATGGAGCGATGTTGGGATGATTGGAGATGGAGCGATGCGGGATGGAGCGATGTTGGGATGGAGTGATGTTGGGATGGATGGAGCAATGTTGGGATGGAGCAATGTTGGGATGGATGGAACGATGTTGGGATGGAGTGATGTTGGGAAGGAGCGATGTCGGGATGGGGCTATGTGGGATATAGCGATGTTGGGATGAAGCGATGTTGGGATGAAGCGATGCGGGATGGATCGATGGGGGATAGATCGATGTTGGGATGTAGCGATGTAGGCATGGAGAGATGTCGGGATGGAGCTATGTGGGATATAGCGATGTTGGGATGGAGCGATGTTTGGATGGAGCTATTTTGAGATGGAGCGATGTTGGGATGGATGGAGCAATGTTGGGATGGAGTGATGTTGGGAATGAGCGATGATGGGATGGAGCGATGTTAGGATGTAGCGATGTTTGGATGGAGCTATTTTGAGATGGAGCGATGTTGGGATGGATGGAGCAATGTTGGGATGGAGTGATGTTGGGAAGGAGCGATGTCGGGATGGAGCTATGTGGGATATAGCGATGTTGGGATGGAGCGATGTTAGGATGAAGTGATGCGGTATGGATCAATAAGGGATAGAGCGATGTTGGGATGTAGCGATGTTGGGATGGAGCGATGTTGGGATGGAGCTATGTTGAGATGGAGCGATGTTGGGATGGAGAGATGTTAGGATGAAGTGATGCGGGATGGAGCGATGTCGGATGGGATGGATGGAGATGTGGAGCGATGTCGGGATGTAGCGATGTCGGGATGGAGCGATGTCGCAATGGAGCGATGTTGGGATGGAGGGATGCGTGATGGACAGTGCGGAATGGAGCAATGTTGTGATGGAGCGATGTTAGGATGAAGTGATGCGGGGTGGAGTGATGCGGGATGGAGCGATGCGGGATAGAGCGATGTTGGGATGTAGCGATGTTGGCATGGAGAGATGTCGGGATGGAGCTATTTTGAGATGGAGCGATGTTAGGATGAAGTGATGCGGGATGGAGTGATGCGGGATGGAGTGATGTTGGGAAGGAGCGATGTCGGGATGGAGCTATGTGGGATATAGCGATGTTGGGATGGAGCGATGTTAGGATGAAGTGATGCGGTATGGATCAATAAGGGATAGAGCGATGTTGGGATGTAGCGATGTTGGGATGGAGCGATGTTGGGATGGAGCTATGTTGAGATGGAGCGATGTTGGGATGGAGTGATGTTAGGATGAAGTGATGCGGGATGGAGCGATGTCGGGATGGAGCGATGTCGGGATGTAGCGATGTCGGGATGGAGCGATGTCGCAATGGAGCGATGTTGGGATGGAGGGATGCGTGATGGACAGTGCGGAATGGAGCAATGTTGTGATGGAGCGATGTTAGGATGAAGTGATGCGGGGTGGAGTGATGCGGGATGGAGCGATGCGGGATAGAGCGATGTTGGGATGTAGCGATGTTGGCATGGAGAGATGTCGGGATGGAGCTATGTGGGATATAGCGATGTTGGGATGGAGCGATGTTTGGATGGAGCTATTTTGAGATGGAGCGATGTTAGGATGAAGTGATGCGGGATGGAGTGATGCGGGATGGAGCGATGTTGGGATGGACTGATGTTGAGATGGAGCGATGTTGGTATGGAGCGATGTTGAGATGGAGCAATGTTGGTATGGAGCTATGTAGGGATGGAGCGATGTTGGGATGAAGTGATGCGGGATGGAACGATGCGGGATGGAGCGATGTCGGGATGTATCAATGTAGGGATGGAGCGATGTCGGGATGGAGCGATGTTGGGATGGAGCGATGTAGGGATGGAGCAATGTTGGGATGGAGCTATGTGGGATGGAGCGATGTTGGGATGGAGGGATGTTGGGATGGAGCGATGTTGGGATGGAGCTATGTTGAGATGGAGCGATGTTGGGATGGAGTGATGTTAGGATGAAGTGATGCGGGATGGAACGATGCGGGATTGAGCGATGTTGGAATGGAGTGATATTGGGATGGATGGAGCAGTGTTGGGATGGAGCGATGTTGGGATGGAGCGATGCGGGGATGGAGCGATGTTGGGATGGAGTGATGTTGGGATGGAGTGTTATCGGGATGTAACAATGATGGGATGGAGCGATGGAGGGATGGAACAATGTTGGGATGGAGCGATGGGGGGATGAAACGATGTCGGGATGGAGCGATGTTAGGATGGAACGATGATGCGATGGGGCGATGTTTGCATTAAGCGATGAATGGATGGAGAGATGATGGGATGGAGCGATAAGAGGATGGAGCGATGTTGGGATGGAGCGATGCGGGGATGGAGCGATGATGGGATGGAGCGACGATGGGATAGAGCTATGTTGGGATGGAGCGATGATGGGATGGAGCGATGTTTGGATAGAGCAATGCGGGGATGGAGCGATGATGGCATGGAGCGATGATGAGATGGAGCGATGATGGGATGGAGCGATGTTGGGATGGAGCGATGTTGGAATGGAGCGACGATTGGATGGAGCAATTATGGGATGGAGCGATGGATGGATGGAGCGATGCGGGGATGGAGCGATGTTGGGATGGAGAGATGTGGGGATGGAGCGATGTTGGGATGGAGAGATGATGGGATGGAGCCAATGATGGGATGGAGCGATGTTGGGATGGAGGAATGCAGGATGGAGTGATGTTGGGATGGAGCGATGTTGGGATGGAGCGATGCGGCGATGGAGCGATGTTGGGATGGAGCGATGCGGAGATGGAGCGATGTTGGGATGGAGCGATGGATGGATGGAGCGATGTTGGGATGGAGCGATGTTGGGATGGAGAGATGATGGGATGGAGCGATGTTGGCATGGAGAGATGATGGGATGGAATGATGGATGGATGGAGCGATGTTGGGATGGAGCGATGTTGGAATGGAGCAATGATGGGATGGAGCAATGTTGGGATGGAGCGATGTGGGGATTGAGTGATGTTGGGATGGAGAGATGATGGGATGAAGCAATGATGGGATGGAGCGCTGTTGTGATGGAGTGATGCGGGGATGGAGCGATGTTGGGATGGAGAGATGATGGGATGAAGCAATGATGGGATGGAGCGATGATGGGATGGAGCGATGTTGGGATGGAGAGATGAGGGGATGAAGCAATAATGAGGCAAACCCTCTCCATCCATCTAACATCTCCATCCATCATCCCTCCATCCTCCAGGAGCTGACAGGCTACTTGCCTTTGACTCAGATGGTTGAATTAAGAACTGGGAGGGTTTGAATTTCATTCTGAATTCTTGAGTCCTCATTATTTTGACACAAATACGTGTTGGATCCCACTGGGGGTTTTTTTGGTTTTGGCTCTGGTTCTGTCTGCATGGCTCAGATTCCCAGACAAATATAGTCTAGTTCAGGACTAAAATGATCTTCATCTGCTGAACCATTTGTTCCAAAACTGATCTGAGATCATCCGGAGACTGCTGATCTGAACTTAGCACAGTTCCACAGTTTCAAATAAACGGATTCCTTCACAAATGTTTGTTTCACCAGGTTGTTTCCTCAGACTCTGTAAAGGTTGCTTTCTCTCTTTTCTTGTAACTAGTACTGTGTGCACACATGTTGTTAGAGTGACCATGTCTGGAAATAAAAAGCTCCTGACTTCAAATGCCTTGGCAAAAACGTTGACAGTTCCTGGAACGAGGACGATTTCATGACAGTTGGCGAACACGTGCTGAACAAATTCTCTTGCAGTCGACTTGCACCCAGATCGCTGCAGCGGGAGTCTGCATTTTGATTTTTCTCTCAGCGTATCCTGAGTGCACGACTGGGAAACAGGCTCTAATAAACTCAGCGTGAACGTAAAAGCAGCGGGCGTGTAACACGCGTGCCGAGCTTGTCATGAAGAAGAAGCAAACCTCACTGTGGCAGGAGCTATTTCCTCGTTAAAGCTCGTCATCCACCAGGACCTGCAGTAACCAGCTGGAAACACCTGCGTTCAAATTAGACTAATGCATTAAAAATGTGTCTTGTGCATCAATAAATACATTTATGCGTCATTCTTCAACTATGGTCAAATTTGGTCTCAAAAATTTTAGAAAATGAAACATATTTAATATTTGTAATATTTTGATATGTTTTGCTTATCCATTATGTGTAGAAGTACATTCTGGTAGTTGTTGTGATATAATTATATAGATAATATATATCATATATATATTTTTTCTTATTTTAGTCGAACATTCAGAGGAAAGCATCATTTCCATCACACCACAAACAATGTGTTTTACAAACAAAATTATTTACAGAACTCATGTTTTCAAAACATTTCATGAAATTTCACACATAAATTATCCCAAATATATAAATATATTTATTTTCAGGATTGTAGGGACAATACTTTTCCATTGTTGAGATGAAAAACACCTTTAAACCCTTTTATTGAAGTCTTTCAATGAAGTTCTTTCATGACACAAACATGAGTTTTTCAATCCTAGATATGAATTGCAGCCATAGCTGCATAATTTTCAAAAATACAAAATATTATTAATGTGACTGTTATTTTTATAAAATGTTTTTAAAAATGTGTGACGTGATGGAAAAGACAGCATGTGTTGGAAATGACATGTGACAACCAACATTGCTGAACAAAGTTCACTTTTATTGTTAAAACTTAATTATCTTACAAACTTAATTATTAATTAATAACTTATTAACTTGATATAAGCCAAATAAAAAGCATTCATAACACCAGCATTATCATTTCCATCATAATGAAAAATGTGATGAAAATGACTGTTGTGGAAATGACAATGTGTCACATTTTTTTTAAAACTCTCATGTAGTATTAGCATGCTAATCTCTGTTTTAAAGCTAGCATTAAATATACACAAAATACACGAAATGAAATGTCATTTTAATAATCATTTATAAATTTAAAGAAAATATGAGCTGTTTGGAAATGACGACCAATAAACATATTCTTTGTTTAGGAAATATTTACCTTGATTTTTTTCAGCTTTCATATTCTTCCAGGGAGCTAGCTCTGCTCTCCTGTGACTGACTGTTACCATGGTTGCAGGTGTTCAAAAACTTAAAAAAAAAACTCCCTAAAGTTACATTTTGTGGTGTGTGATGGAAATGACAGTGACCCCAAGGGACAGGTGTTCTTTTTATAAAAAAAAGGCATTTAATACTACTGTATCTTACAACACATGGTATGTTTCTTAAAAATAGGTATTTATGTACCATTTGTCTGTAAAGTTAGCTTTTTAAATCAAAATGTAATTCAGTAGTAAGAGGGATTGAAGGTCAAAAATCTGACAATAGCACAACCCACACATATAAAACCATGGTTTATGTAGTAAAAATAACAAAAAAAACAAAAACAAAAAAACAATAACTTTAAATTAAATTTTGTATGTTCCTCTTGGTGTCAAGTAACTGTGCCAAAAATAATTAAAAAAAAAAAGTGTTTCGTATCTATTATTCCTGCAAAGGACGCAAATTCTACTGTAGTTGAAGAATGACCCCTATATGTGTGTGTATCCTTTTCAATTTGTCCTTTCCTTCCTCCCTGCACTATATCCTTGCGAGGCACCAGTGTGTGTGTGTGTGTGTATGTGCCAGCGTCTCTCTGGCTTGACTTCTATGTGATGTCGCTGCTAGAAGGGTATAAAACAGCAGGTGAGTTCCCATCTTTCCTTAGAAGTCGTTATCTCTTGTCGCTGGCCCCGTCGGCTCAGCAAACCGCTCTGAATGCTCCGTCGCAAGCTGCCAGCGGGCGAACAGAGATGCAACAACACCAGCCAATTACACACCGGCTTGGAAAAAGATGCAAAAGTCCTTTTTTTATTATTATGAAAATCATTGAAAGTTGTGACACATTTACACGATGGGAGAATTTGTTGGAGCCATGAAATTTACAGATTCAGCTTCTTCACAACTACAGTTACGAGGAGAACAACTGTGGTTCACCTGTTTTAACGCTGCGCAGGACCGCCACTCTGTAAACTACATCTAGTCAGTCGAAATGAAAGGGATGACGAGGAAATTCATAATAAGCTGGCAGAAAAATCAGATCTGAGAGATGGAGGGCGATCAAACAGTTTTTGATGAGAGCCTCAAGGGCTGAAGTCCCTCCTCGTCTCCTCTCTCCTGGCAGGACGTTTGGGTTGACAGACGACGCAGGGAGACCTCGCTGCAGCAGCCTGGGGTTGTGACCTTCTTCGGATGCCCTTGTAACACTGCAGGGAGATCTCCTCCATCACGGTACCGAAACACATGCACTGCAGGAGAGACGGACAGTGAAAGGCAGCGGTTAAAGGCTTCAGGGAATCAGCTCTGTCCTGAAACTGGATGAACTGGCTGAAGGCGGCTGCAGCTGAGCAGAAACTCTGAAGCTGTCCTGTTCAGTCTAAAACTATGGGGTTCCATAAATGTCAAAAATATGTTCAAGTGCTCACTGTTTATGTCCATTGGTCATTTGTTAAGACATTTCCCCGTGTTTATTTAACTTTTAACAATACTCTGGTTGTGTCATAGCTCTTTTAACAACTACTTTGTCTATGTAGATTGCTGACTTGGCTTAACGTTTGGTTGTATCTATTCAGCTTTGGTTTACACTTCTGTTGTCTCCTTACACTCACTGTCTGATTGTGTCACCTGTTTTTCTCGTTGCTATCCGTCGTTGGTACGTGTTGTTGCTATCCGTCGTTGGTATGTGTCGTTGGTGTGCGTCATTATGATGCGTCGTTGGTACGTGTTGTTGCTATTGAAATCTGCACTCTGGAAGCGGCAATCATTTACGTGGTAAAAGTCAAGTAGTCAAAATGGATTCATACACAGTAGACATTGTGTGACTAAAATTATTTTAAGTCCGAACCCATTATCGCATACAAACTATTTTCTGTAGATACATGATGCCTGAGGTATCCTGGGTCAGCTGTAATATAATTCTTCACTGAATTAGTACTATTCAGTTGACTGTTACTATGGTAACCAGACATCTGCCACGGTAGCTCTTCCCGGAAGTGACGTGTCTCGACCATCACACCCGGACAGAAGTGGAAAATATCTAACATGTCTTCGGTTATAAGATCAGAATACTAGTCACTACATTGGCAACACGCATAACTAACACAGGAGAAAGGTCGTCACTGAGCCAGCGTCCCAACACAGTGAAATTTGTCTTCCCAGTACACCGTCCAAGAGAAACATACAGAAACAACAACAACATATGGACAAGAATCAACGGTGCTTAGGTCAGCAGCTATAACAGCGCTTCTACCCTGTCAGAGAGCAGTACACTCAAGCACACCACAAGCACCCACAAGTGCCCATAGATGCCCAAGTACACCACCCTCCGGCCAGGGCACTTTTAGCAGAAGAAAAATATGATTACATAGGAGATGGGGGGGGGGGGGGGGGGGGGGGGAGATAAAAAAATAGGTGTCTCACACAACATGTCCTTGATCAGAGGCACATGTTGCGGGATTCACAAAAAAAACCTCAGCACAAGCATAACAAACTTATTACGAGGACATTATATGGGTCAGGAAAAAGTCCCAGCCAAGCGGCCCGTGCGCAGTGGCGCGCAGCCGGTGGCGGGCAGCGCAATCAGTCCGCTCCACGTGGGGGGAGAACATCAAGATCCAGCTAGGACGTCGAGACTCGGGGAAAGGATATGGGCGGGGGGCGTGGTGGGGGGCAGAGCCTTCTTCGGTAAGACCTTGGAGAGTTCTTTTCAACACGGCCTTAAGTGAAGGCCGCTCGGGGGAGCCAGATTCAGATAAGAGAGATTGTTTTCAGTCAGGCTGACAATTAATTTTTTGCCTGCCTTGAGTCTTTGCTGGTTACCTCTTGTGGGAATCATCCAAAAGTCCGAATTATTTGTGTCAGTTCTCCCTAAGCTGTGCATGTAGTCTACCCACGTTGTTATCAATTCTCCCCATCAGTTCATGCATCATCAGCTGTCGGTGACTTACGCCGTTAATCACGTCCAGTTTCCGATTCATCTCGTCTATCTTAACAGTCTCGGCACTCACAGCACGGCTCACAGCCACGCACACGGACAACAGGTCCGGAATAGCAGCATCCGTGCGCTTAATTTTCCGATACAACAGGTATCCGCCAACTCCAAACAGCAGGAATCCCATGATCATAAATCCAAATATGTAAACATCTTCAGCGTCCTCGATGAACAGAGGAGCCTGGCAGTTCAATCGCCACTTCGCCCATGAATCTTGAACGTACCCGGCTGGATGTGTTCCATCTGGACACCAGGGCTCTCCTTTTCCCTCCCTTCTCGTCGAGAAATTTTGATCAATTGCATTGAGAGACCAGCTGATCAGATCCATGGTTAGAGATTTAGATGTTCAGATATTATCCGTATGAGGCTCCAAAAAAACATACAGACAGGACAAAGAGCAGCGAGGATCAGATAGAGGGACAGGAGCTCGCAGAAAAGCGTCCGCCTTCGTTGGAGAGCAGGAACAGACAACATGAAACACAACAATTGAAATGGGGGAGAAAAAGAGAGTCAAGACCATTTTATTTGGAAACGTTATTTTATTTGGTTAGGTTTATTTGGAAACGACACGTACCAACGGCAAATCATAACGACAAAAAGCAACGACATATACCAACGACGCATCATAATGACAAAAAGCAAGGAGATGTACCAACAAAGCATCATAATGACGAAAAGCAACGACAGGTACCAACAACGGATAGCAACGACATGTACCAAAGACACATCATAATGACGAAAAGCAACAACACGTACCAACAACGGATAGCAACGACATGTACCAACGTCACATCATAATGACGAAAAGCAACAACACGTACCAACGACGGATAGCAAGGACATGTACCAACGACACATCATAATAACGAAAAGCAACAACATGTACCAATGACACATCATAATGACGAAAAGCAATGACACGTACCATGTGGATAGCAACGACATGTACCAACGAAGGATAGCAACGACATATACCAACGACGCAACATAATGACGAAAAGCAATGACACATACCAACGAAGGATAGCAACAACATGTACCATCAGAACATCATAACGACGAAAAACAACGACACGTACCAAAGACGGATAGCAACGACATGTACCAACGACGCATCATAATGACGAAAAGCAATGACACGTACCAACGACGGATAGCAACGACACATACCAATGGCACATACAAACGGCACATCATAATGATGAAAAGCAACGACAAGTACCAACGAAGAATAGCAACAACACATACCAACGGCACATCATAGCGACGAAAAGCAACGACACGTACCAATGACGGATAGCAACGACACGTACCAATGACGGATAGCAACGACATGTACCAACGATGCATCATAATAATGAAAAGCAATGTCACATACCAACATAGATATTTTCCACTTCTCTCCGGGTCTAATGGTCGAGACACGTCACTTCCGGGAAGAGCTACCATGGCAGATGTCTGGTTACCATAGTAACAGTCAACTGAATAAAATATTAAATATTTTTAGTCACACAAGCGACAAATAACTACGCGTACCAACGAAGATAGCAACGACATGTACCAACGACACATCATAACGATGAAAAGCAAAGACACGTACCAACGACGGATGGCAACGACACATACCACTGACACATCATAATGATGAAAAACAACGACACATACCAATGACAGATAGCAACGACACGTACTAACGACGCATCATAATGACGAAAAGCAATGACACGTACCAATGACGGATAGCAACGACATGTACCAACGACAGATAGCAACAACACGTACCAATGGCACATCATAACGACGAAAAGCAATGACATGTACCAACGACGGATAGCAAGGACACGTACCAACGACGGATAGCAACGACATGTACCAACCACAGATAGCAACAATATGTACTAACAGCACGTACCAACGGCACATCATAATGACGAAAAGCAATGACACGTACCAACAATGGATAGCAATGACATGTACCAACGGCACATCATAACGACGAAAAGCAACGACACGTACCAACGACGGATAGCAACGACACGTATCAACGACGGATAGCAACGACATGTACCAACGATGAATCATAATGAAGAAAAGCAACGACACGTACCAGCGATGGATAGCAACGACACATACCAACGACGGATAGCAACGACATGTACCAACGATGCATCATAATGACGAAAAGCAAGGACATGTACCAACAACGGATCATAATGATGAAAAGCAACAACACGTACCAACAACGGAAAGCAACGACACGTACCAACGACAGATAGCAACGACATGTACTAACTGCACGTAGCAACGGCACATCATAATGACGAAAAGCAATAACATGTACCAACGACGGATAGCAACAACATGTACCAACGGCACATCATAACGACGAAAAGCAATGACACGTACCAATGACGGATAGCAACGACATGTAACAACGGCACATCATAACGACGAAAAGCAACGACACGTACCAACGATGGATAGCAATGACAGGTAGCAACGACGGATAGCAACGACATGTACCAATGATATATCATAATGATAAAAAGCAATGACACGTACAACGACGAATAGCAACGACACGTACCAATGACGGATAGCAACGACACGTACCAATGACGGATAGCAACGACATGTACCAACGACAGATAGCAACAATATGTACTAACAGCATGTACCAACGGCACATCATAATGACGAAAAGCAATGACACGTACCAACGAAGGATTGCAACGACATGTACCAACGATGCATCATAATGATGAAAAGCAACGACACGTACCAACAACAGATAGCAACGACACGTACCAATGACAGATAGCAACGACATGTACTAACTGCACGTACCAACGGCAACATCATAATGAAGCAATAAAGCAATAACACGTACCAACGAAGGATAGCAACGACATGTACCAACGATGCATCATAATAACAAAAAGCAATGACACGTACCAAAGACGGATAGCAACAACACATACCAACGGCACATCATAACGACGAAAAGCAACGACACGTACCAATGACGGATAGCAACGACATGTAACAACGGCACATCATAACGATGAAAAGCAACGACACGTATCAACGACGGATAGCAACGACATGTACCAATGATATATCATAATGATGAAAAGCAATGACACGTACCAACGACGGATAGCAACGACACGTACCAACGACAGATAGCAACAATATGTACTAACAGCATGTACCAACGGCACATCATAATGACGAAAAGCAATGACACGTACCAACGAAGGATAGCAACGACATGTACCAACGATGCATCATAATGACGAAAAGCAACGACACGTACCAGCGATGGAAAGCAACGACACATACCAACGACGGATAGCAACGACATGTACCAACGATGCATCATAATGATGAAAAGCAACGACACGTACCAACAACGGATAGCAACGACACGTACCAACGACAGATAGCAACGACATGTACTAACTGCACGTACCAACCGCACATTATAATGACGAAAAGCAATAACACTTACCAACGAAGGATAGCAACGACATGTACCAATGATGCATCATAATAACGAAAAGCAACGACACGTACCAACGACGAAAATCAACGACACGTACCAATGACGGATAGCAAAACGACACGTACCAACGACGGATAGCAACAACATGTACCAACGGCACATCATAATGACGAAAAGCAATGACACGTACCAATGACTGATAGCAACGACATGTAACAACGGCACATCATAACGACGAAAAGCAACGACACGTACCAACGATGATTAGCAATTACACGTATCAACGACGGATAGCAACGACATGTACCAATGATTTATCATAATGATAAAAAGCAATGACACGTACCAACGACGGATAGCAACGACACGTACCAATGACGGATAGCAACGACACGTACCAACGATGGATAGCAACGACATGTACCAACTACAGATAGCAACAATATGTACTAACAGCATGTACCAACGGCACAGCATAATGACGAAAAGCAATGACACGTACCAACGAAGGATAGCAACGACATGTACCAACGATGCATCATAATGATGAAAAGCAACGACACGTACCAACAACAGATAGCAACGACACGTACCAATGACAGATAGCAACGACATGTACTAACTGCACGTACCAACGGCACATCATAATGAAGCAATAAAGCAATAACACGTACCAACGAAGGATAGCAACGACATGTACCAACGATGCATCATAATAACGAAAAGCAATGACACGTACCAAAGACGGATAGCAACAACACATACCAACGGCACATCATAACGACGAAAAGCAACGACACGTACCAATGACGGATAGCAACGACATGTAACAACGGCACATCATAACGATGAAAAGCAACGACACGTATCAACGACGGATAGCAACGACATGTACCAATGATATATCATAATGATGAAAAGCAATGACACGTACCAACGACGGATAGCAACGACACGTACCAATAACGGATAGCAACGACACATACCAACGACGGATAGCAACGACATGTACCAACGACAGATAGCAACAATATGTACTAACAGCATGTACCAACGGCACATCATAATGACGAAAAGCAATGACACGTACCAACGAAGGATAGCAACGACATGTACCAACGATGCATCATAATGACGAAAAGCAACGACACGTACCAGCGATGGAAAGCAAGGACACATACCAACGACGGATAGCAACGACATGTACCAACGATGCATCATAATGATGAAAAGCAACGACACGTACCAACAACGGATAGCAACGACACGTACCAACGACAGATAGCAACGACATGTACTAACTGCATGTACCAACCGCACATTATAATGACGAAAAGCAATAACACTTACCAACGAAGGATAGCAACGACATGTACCAATGATGCATCATAATAACAAAAAGCAACGACACGTACTTACGATGAAAAGCAACGACACGTACCAATGACGGATAGCAAAAACAAGTACCTAACGATGCATCATAATGATGAAAAGCAATGATAAATACCAACGACGGATAGCAACGACATGTACCAACGATGCATCATAATGATGAAAAGCAAGATACATACCAACCACGGATAGCAATGACACATACCAACAACGGATAGCAATGACATATACCAACGGCACATCATAACGACGAAAAGCAACGACACGTACCAACGACGGATAGCAACGACACGTATCAATGACGGATAGCAACGACACGTACCAACGACGGATAGCAACGACATGTACCAACGACAGATAGCAACAATATGTACTAACAGCATGTACCAACGGCACATCATAATGACGAAAAGCAATGACACGTACCAACGAAGGATAGCAACGACATGTACCAACGATGCATCATAATGATGAAAAGCAACGACACGTACCAACAACAGATAGCAATGACACGTACCAATGACAGATAGCAACGACATGTACTAACTGCACGTACCAACGGCACATCATAATGAAGCAATAAAGCAATAACACGTACCAACGAAGGATAGCAACGACATGTACCAACGATGCATCATAATAACGAAAAGCAATGACACGTACCAAAGACGGATAGCAACAACACATACCAACGGCACATCATAACGACGAAAAGCAACGACACGTACCAATGACGGATAGCAACGATATGTAACAACGGCACATCATAACGATGAAAAGCAACGACACGTATCAACGACGGATAGCAACGACATGTACCAATGATATATCATAATGATGAAAAGCAATGACACGTACAAACGACGGATAGCAACGACACGTACCAATGACGGATAGCAACGACACATACCAACGACGGATAGCAACGACATGTACCAACGACAGATAGCAACAATATGTACTAACAGCATGTACCAACGGCATATCATAATGACGAAAAGCAATGACACGTACCAACGAAGGATAGCAACGACATGTACCAACGATGCATCATAATGACGAAAAGCAACGACACGTACCAGCTATGGAAAGCAACGACACATACCAACGACGGATAGCAACGACATGTACCAACGATGCATCATAATGATGAAAAGCAACGACACGTACCAACAACGGATAGCAACGACACGTACCAACGACAGATAGCAACGACATGTACTAACTGCACGTACCAACCGCACATTATAATGATGAAAAGCAATAACACTTACCAACGAAGGATAGCAACGACATGTACCAATGATGCATCATAATAACGAAAAGCAACGACACGTACCAACGACGAAAAGCAACTACACATACCAACGACGGATAGCAAAAACAAGTACCAACGATGCATCATAATGATGAAAAGCAATGACAAATACCAACGACGGATAGCTACGACACGTACCAACGACAGATAGCAACGACATGTACCAACGATGCATCATAATGATGAAAAGCAAGATACATACCAACCACGGATAGCAATGACACATACCAACAACGGATAGCAATGACATATACCAACGGCACATCATAACGACGAAAAGCAACGACACGTACCAACGACGGATAGCAACGACACGTATCAATGACGGATAGCAACGACATGTTCCAACGATATATCATAATGATGAAAAGCAATGACACGTACCAACGACGGATAGCAATGACACGTTCCAACGACGGATAGCAACGACATGTACCAACGACAGATAGCAACAATATGTACTAACAGCATGTACCAACGGCACATCATAATGACGAAAAGCAATGACACGTACCAATGAAGGATAGCAACGACATGTACCAACGATGCATCATAATGACAAAAAGCAACGACACGTACCAGCGATGGATAGCAACGACACATACCAACGACGGAGAGCAACGACATGTACCAACGATGCATCATAATGATGAAAAGCAACGACACGTACCAACAACGGATAGCAACGACACGTACCAACGACAGATAGCAACGACATGTACTAACTGCACGTACCAACCGCACATTATAATGACAAAAAGCAATAACACTTACCAACGAAGGATAGCAACGACATGTACCAACGATGCATCATAATAACGAAAAGCAATGATACGTACCAACGACGAAAAGCAACGACACGTACCAATGACAGATAGCAACGACACGTACCAACAACGGATAGCAACGACATGTACCAACGATGCATCATAATAACGAAAAGCAATGACACGTACCAAAGACGGATAGCAACAACACATACCAACGGCACATCATAACGACGAAAAGCAACGACACGTACCAATGACGGATAGCAACGACATGTAACAACGGCACATCATAACGATGAAAAGCAACGACACGTATCAACGACGGATAGCAACGACATGTACCAATGATATATCATAATGATGAAAAGCAATGACACGTACAAACGACGGATAGCAACGACACGTACCAATGACGGATAGCAACGACACATACCAACGACGGATAGCAACGACATGTACCAACGACAGATAGCAACAATATGTACTAACAGCATGTACCAACGGCATATCATAATGACGAAAAGCTATGACACGTACCAACGAAGGATAGCAACGACATGTACCAACGATGCATCATAATGACGAAAAGCAATGACACGTACCAGCTATGGAAAGCAACGACACATACCAACGACGGATAGCAACGACATGTACCAACGATGCATCATAATGATGAAAAGCAACGACACGTACCAACAACGGATAGCAACGACACGTACCAACGACAGATAGCAACGACATGTACTAACTGCACGTACCAACCGCCACATATAATG
Source organism: Hirundichthys speculiger (assembly GCA_018398805.1). Taxonomy (NCBI): domain Eukaryota; kingdom Metazoa; phylum Chordata; class Actinopteri; order Beloniformes; family Exocoetidae; genus Hirundichthys; species Hirundichthys speculiger. Next base: position 9,516 of record JAGFBZ010000799.1, on the reverse strand, counting down.
ATGAAAAGCAATAACACATTACCAACGAAGGATAGCAACGACATGTACCAATGATGCATCATAATAACGAAAAGCAACGACACGTACCAACGACGGATAGCTACGACACGTACCAACGACAGATAGCAACGACATGTACCAACGATGCATCATAATGATGAAAAGCAAGATACATACCAACCACGGATAGCAATGACACATACCAACAACGGATAGCAATGACATATACCAACGGCACATCATAACGACGAAAAGCAACGACACGTACCAACGACGGATAGCAACGACACGTATCAATGACGGATAGCAACGACATGTTCCAACGATATATCATAATGATAAAAAGCAATGACACGTACCAACGACGGATAGCAACGACACGTACCAATGACGGATAGCAACGACACGTACCAACGACGGATAGCAACGACATGTACCAACGACAGATAGCAACAATATGTACTAACAGCATGTACCAACGGCACATCATAATGACGAAAAGCAATGACACGTACCAACGAAGGATAGCAACGACATGTACCAACGATGCATCATAATGATGAAAAGCAACGACACGTACCAACAACAGATAGCAACGACACGTACCAATGACAGATAGCAACGACATGTACTAACTGCACGTACCAACGGCACATCATAATGAAGCAATAAAGCAATAACACGTACCAACGAAGGATAGCAACGACATGTACCAACGATGCATCATAATAACAAAAAGCAATGACACGTACCAAAGACGGATAGCAACAACACATACCAACGGCACATCATAACGACGAAAAGCAACGACACGTACCAATGACGGATAGCAACGACATGTAACAACGGCACATCATAACGATGAAAAGCAACGACACGTACCAACGACAGATGGCAATACCAACGACGAAAAGCAACTACGCGTACCAACGACAGATAGCAACGACATGTACCAACGACACATCATAATGATGAAAAGCAAAGACACGTACCAACGACGGATGGCAACGACACATACCACTGACACATCATAATGATGAAAAACAACGACACGTACCAATGACAGATAGCAACGACACGTACTAACGACGCATCATAATGACGAAAAGCAATGACACGTACCAATGACGGATAGCAACGACATGTACCAACGACAGATAGCAACAACACGTACCAATGGCACATCATAACGACGAAAAGCAATGACATGTACCAACGACGGATAGCAAGGACACGTACCAACGACGGATATCAACGACATGTACCAACCACAGATAGCAACAATATGTACTAACAGCACGTACCAACGGCACATCATAATGACGAAAAGCAATGACACGTACCAACAATGGATAGCAATGACATGTACCAACGGCACATCATAACGACGAAAAGCAACGACACGTACCAACGACGGATAGCAACGACACGTATCAACGACGGATAGCAACGACATGTACCAACGATGAATCATAATGAAGAAAAGCAACGACACGTACCAGCGATGGATAGCAACGACACATACCAACGACGGATAGCAACGACATGTACCAACGATGCATCATAATGACGAAAAGCAAGGACATGTACCAACAACGGATCATAATGATGAAAAGCAACAACACGTACCAACAACGGAAAGCAACGACACGTACCAACGACAGATAGCAACGACATGTACTAACTGCACGTAGCAACGGCACATCATAATGACGAAAAGCAATAACATGTACCAACGACGGATAGCAACAACATGTACCAACGGCACATCATAACGACGAAAAGCAATGACACGTACCAATGACGGATAGCAACGACATGTAACAACGGCACATCATAACGACGAAAAGCAACGACACGTACCAACGATGGATAGCAATGACAGGTAGCAACGACGGATAGAAACGACATGTACCAATGATATATCATAATGATAAAAAGCAATGACACGTACCAACGACGAATAGCAACGACACGTACCAATGACGGATAGCAACGACACGTACCAACGACGGATAGCAACGACATGTACCAACGACAGATAGCAACAATATGTACTAACAGCATGTACCAACGGCACATCATAATGACGAAAAGCAATGACACGTACCAACGAAGGATTGCAACGACATGTACCAACGATGCATCATAATGATGAAAAGCAACGACACGTACCAACAACAGATAGCAACGACACGTACCAATGACAGATAGCAACGACATGTACTAACTGCACGTACCAACGGCACATCATAATGAAGCAATAAAGCAATAACACGTACCAACGAAGGATAGCAACGACATGTACCAACGATGCATCATAATAACAAAAAGCAATGACACGTACCAAAGACGGATAGCAACAACACATACCAACGGCACATCATAACGACGAAAAGCAACGACACGTACCAATGACGGATAGCAACGACATGTAACAACGGCACATCATAACGATGAAAAGCAACAACACGTATCAACGACGGATAGCAACGACATGTACCAATGATATATCATAATGATGAAAAGCAATGACACGTACCAACGACGGATAGAAACGACACGTACCAACGACAGATAGCAACAATATGTACTAACAGCATGTACCAACGGCACATCATAATGACGAAAAGCAATGACACGTACCAACGAAGGATAGCAACGACATGTACCAACGATGCATCATAATGACGAAAAGCAACGACACGTACCAGCGATGGAAAGCAACGACACATACCAACGACGGATAGCAACGACATGTACCAACGATGCAACATAATGATGAAAAGCAACGACACGTACCAACAACGGATAGCAACGACACGTACCAACGACAGATAGCAACGACATGTACTAACTGCACGTACCACCGCACATTATAATGACGAAAAGCAATAACACTTACCAACGAAGGATAGCAACGACATGTACCAATGATGCATCATAATAACGAAAAGCAACGACACGTACCAACGACGAAAATCAACGACACGTACCAATGACGGATAGCAACGACACGTACCAACGACGGATAGCAACAACATGTACCAACGGCACATCATAATGACGAAAAGCAATGACACGTACCAATGACTGATAGCAACGACATGTAACAACGGCACATCATAACGACGAAAAGCAACGACACGTACCAACGATGATTAGCAATTACACGTATCAACGACGGATAGCAACGACATGTACCTAATGATTTATCATAATGATAAAAAGCAATGACACGTACCAACGACGGATAGCAACGACACGTACCAATGACGGATAGCAACGACACGTACCAACGATGGATAGCAACGACATGTACCAACTACAGATAGCAACAATATGTACTAACAGCATGTACCAACGGCAGAGCATAATGACGAAAAGCAATGACACGTAACCAACGAAGGATAGCAACGACATGTACCAACGATGCATCATAATGATGAAAAGCAACGACACGTACCAACAACAGATAGCAACGACACGTACCAATGACAGATAGCAACGACATGTACTAACTGCACGTACCAACGGCACATCATAATGAAGCAATAAAGCAATAACACGTACCAACGAAGGATAGCAACGACATGTACCAACGATGCATCATAATAACGAAAAGCAATGACACGTACCAACGAAGGATAGCAACGACATGTACCAACGATGCATCATAATGATGAAAAGCAACGACACGTACCAACAACAGATAGCAACGACACGTACCAATGACAGATAGCAACGACATGTACTAACTGCACGTACCAACGGCACATCATAATGAAGCAATAAAGCAATAACACGTACCAACGAAGGATAGCAACGACATGTACCAACGATGCATCATAATAACGAAAAGCAATGACACGTACCAAAGACGGATAGCAACAACACATACCAACGGCACATCATAACGACGAAAAGCAACGACACGTACCAATGACGGATAGCAACGACATGTAACAACGGCACATCATAACGATGAAAAGCAACGACACGTATCAACGACGGATAGCAACGACATGTACCAATGATATATCATAATGATGAAAAGCAATGACACGTACCAACGACGGATAGCAACGACACGTACCAATAACGGATAGCAACGACACATACCAACGACGGATAGCAACGACATGTACCAACGACAGATAGCAACAATATGTACTAACAGCATGTACCAACGGCACATCATAATGACGAAAAGCAATGACACGTACCAACGAAGGATAGCAACGACATGTACCAACGATGCATCATAATGACGAAAAGCAACGACACGTACCAGCGATGGAAAGCAACGACACATACCAACGACGGATAGCAACGACATGTACCAACGATGCATCATAATGATGAAAAGCAACGACACGTACCAACAACGGATAGCAAACGACACGTACCAACGACAGATAGCAACGACATGTACTAACTGCACGTACCAACCGCACATTATAATGACGAAAAGCAATAACACTTACCAACGAAGGATAGCAACGACATGTACCAATGATGCATCATAATAACGAAAAGCAACGACACGTACCAACGACGAAAAGCAACGACACGTACCAACGACGGATAGCAAAAACAAGTACCAACGATGCATCATAATGATGAAAAGCAATGACAAATACCAACGACGGATAGCTACGACACGTACCAACGACAGATAGCAACGACATGTACCAACGATGCATCATAATGATGAAAAGCAAGATACATACCAACCATGGATAGCAATGACACATACCAACAACAGATAGCAATGACATATACCAACGGCACATCATAACGACGAAAAGCAACGACACATACCAACGACGGATAGCAACGACACGTATCAATGACGGATAGCAACGACATGTTCCAACGATATATCATAATGATGAAAAGCAATGACACGTACCAACGACGGATAGCAATGACACGTTCCAACGACGGATAGCAACGACATGTACCAACGACAGATAGCAACAATATGTACTAACAGCATGTACCAACGGCACATCATAATGACGAAAAGCAATGACACGTACCAATGAAGGATAGCAACGACATGTACCAACGATGCATCATAATGACAAAAAGCAACGACACGTACCAGAACAACACGATGGATAGCAACGACACATACCAACGACGGAGAGCAACGACATGTACCAACGATGCATCATAATGATGAAAAGCAACGACACGTACCAACAACGGATAGCAACGACACGTACCAACGACAGATAGCAACGACATGTACTAACTGCACGTACCAAACCGCACATTATAATGACAAAAAGCAATAACACTACCAACGAAGGATAGCAATCGACATGTACCAACGATGCATCATAATAACGAAAAGCAATGATACGTACCAACGACGAAAAGCAACGACACGTACCAATGACAGATAGCAACGACACGTACCAACAACGGATAGCAACGACATGTACCAACGGCACATCATAACGACGAAAAGCAACGACACGTACCAACGACGGATAGCAACGACACGTATCAACGACGGATAGCAACGACATGTAACAACGATATATCATAATGATGAAAAGCAATGACACGTACCAACGACGGATAGCAACAACATGTACCAACGATGCATCATAATAACAAAAAGCAATGACACGTACCAAAGACGGATAGCAACAACACATACCAACGGCACATCATAACGACGAAAAGCAACGACACGTACCAATGACGGATAGCAACGACATGTAACAACGGCACATCATAACGATGAAAAGCAACGACACGTATCAAACGAGGATAGCAACGACATGTACCAATGATATATCATAATGATGAAAAGCAATGACACGTACCAACGACGGATAGCAACGACACGTACCAACGAGAGATAGCAACAATATGTACTAACAGCATGTACCAACGGCACATCATAATGACGAAAAGCAATGACACGTACCAACGAAGGATAGCAACGACATGTACCAAACGATGCATCATAATGACGAAAAGCAACGACACGTACCAGCGATGGAAAGCAACGACACATACCAACGACGGATAGCAACGACATGTACCAACGATGCAACATAATGATGAAAAGCAACGACACGTACCAACAACGGATAGCAACGACACGTACCAACGACAGATAGCAACGACATGTACTAACTGCACGTACCAACCGCACATTATAATGACGAAAGCAATAACATTACCAACGAAGGATAGCAACGACATGTACCAATGATGCATCATAATAACGAAAGCAACGACACTACCAACGCCGAAGCAACGACACGTACCAATGACGGATAGCAAACGACACGTACCAACGACGATAGCAACAACATGTACCAACGGCACATCATAATGACGAAAAGCAATGACACGTACCAATGACTGATAGCAACGACATGTAACAACGGCACATCATAACGACGAAAAGCAACGACACGACCAACGATGATAGCAATTACACGTATCAACGACGGATAGCAACGACATGTACCAATGATATCATAATGATGAAAAGCAATGACACGTACCAACGACGGATAGCAACGACACGTACCAATGACGGATAGCAACGACAATAGACGGATAGCAACGACATGTACCAACTACAGATAGCAACAATATGTACTAACAGCATGTACCAACGGCACAAGCATAATGACGAAAAGCATGACACGTACCAACGAAGGATAGCAACGACATGTACCAACGATGCATCATAATGATGAAAGCAACGACACGTACAAAAACGGATAGCAACGACACGTCCAATGACAATAGCAACGACATGTACTAACTGCACGTACCAACGGCACATCATAATGAAGCAATAAAGCAATAAACACGTACCAACGAAGGATAGCAACGACATGTACCAACGATGCAATAATCATAATAACGAAAAGCAATGACACATACCAAAGAACGGATAGCATAGCAACACATACCAACGGCACATCATAACGACGAAAAGCAACGACAACGTACCAATGACGGATAGCAACGACATGTAACAACGGCACATCATAACGATGAAAAGCAACGACACGTATCAACGACGGATAGCAACGACATGTACCATGATATATCATAATGATGAAAAGCAATGACACGTACCAACGACGGATAGCAACGACACGACCAATAACGGATAGCACGACACTACCAACGACGGATAGCAACGACATGTACCAACGACAGATAGCAACAATATGTACTAACAGCATGTACCAACGGCACATCATAATGACGAAAAGCAATGACACGTACCAACGAAGGATAGCAACGACATGTACCAACGATGCTCATAATGAAAAAAGCAACGACACGTACCAGCGATGGAAAGCAACGACACATACCAACGACGGATAGCAACGACATGTACCAACGATGCATCATAATGATGAAAAGCAACGACACGTACCAACAACGGATAGCAACGACACGTACCAACGACAGATAGCAACGACATGTACTAACTGCACGTACCAACCGCACATTATAATGACGAAAAGCAATAACACTTACCAACGAAGGATAGCAACGACATGTACCAATGATGCATCATAATAACAAAAACCAACGACACGTACCAACGACGGATAGCAAAAACAAGTACCAACGATGCATCATAATGATGAAAAGCAATGACAAATACCAACGACGGATAGCAACGACACGTACCAACGACAGATAGCAACGACATGTACCAACGATGCATCATATGATGAAAAGCAAGATACATACCAACCACGGATAGCAATGACACATACCAACACGGATAGCAACATGACAATACCAACGGCACATCATAACGACGAAAAGCAAACACGTACCAACGACGGATAGCAACGACACGTACATGACGGATAGCAACGACATGTTCCAACGATATATCATAATGATGAAAAGCCAATGACACGATACCAAATGACGGATAGCAACAACACGTACCAACGACGGATAGCAACGACATGTACCAACGACAGATAGCAACAATATGTAACTAACAGCATGTAACAACGGCACATCATAAGACGAAAAGCATGACGACACGTACCAATGAAAGGATAGCAACGACATGTACCAACGATGCATCATAATGACAAAAAGCAACGACACGTACCAACGACGGATAGCAACGACATGTACTAACTGCACGTACCAACCGCACATTATAATGACGAAAAGCAATAACACTTACCAACGAAGGATAGCAACGACATGTACCAATGATGCATCATAATAACGAAAAGCAACGACACGTACCAACGACGAAAAGCAACGACACGTACCAACGACGGATAGCAAAAACAAGTACAACATGCATCAAATGATGAAAAGCAATGACAAATACCAAACGACGGATAAGTACGACACGTACCAACGACAGATAGCAACGACATGTACCAACGATGCATCATAATGATAAAAAGCAAGATACATACCAACCACGGATAGCAATGACACATACAACAAACGGATAGCAATGACATATACCAACGGCACATCATAACGACGAAAAACGACACGTACCAACGACGGATAGCAACGACACGTATCAATGACGGATAGCAACGACATGTTCCAACGATATATCATAATGATGAAAAGCAATGACACGTACCAACGACGGATAGCAATGACACGTTCCAACAACGGATAGCAACGACATGTACCAACGACAGATAGCAACAATATTACTAACAGCATGTACCAACGGCACATCATAATGACGAAAAGCAATGACACGTACCAATGAAGGATAGCAACGACATGTACCAACGATGCATCATAATGACAAAAAGCAATGACACGTACCAGCGATGGATAGCAACGACACATACCAACGACGGAGAGCAACGACATGTACCAACGATGCATCATAATGATGAAAAGCAACGACACGTACCAACAACGGATAGCAACGACACGTACCAACGACAGATAGCAACGAACATGTACTAACTGCACGTACCAACCGCAATTATAATGACAAAAAGCAATAACACTTACCAACGAAGGATAGCAATGACATGTACCAACGATGCATCATATAACGAAAAAAAGCATGATACGTACCAACGACGAAAAGCAACGACACGTACCAATGACAGATAGCAACGACACGTACCAACAACGGATAGCAACGACATGTACCAACGGCACATCATAACGACGAAAAGCAACGACACGTACCAACGACGGATAGCAACAACGACACGGTAGCAACGACATGTAACAACGATATATCATAATGATGAAAAGCAATGACACGTACCAACGACGGATAGCAACAACATGTACCAACGATGCATCATAATAACAAAAAGATGTACCAAAAACGGATGCAACAACACATACCACGGCACATCATAACGACGAAAAGCAACGACACGTACCAATGACGGATAGCAACGACATGTAACAACGCACTCATAACGATGAAAAGCAACGACACGTATCAACGACGGATAGCAACGACATGACCAAAATATATCATAATGA